>JXCR01133519.1:104458-117540 GCA_002079205.1 Phalaenopsis hybrid cultivar
TATATATATATATATATATATATTGAATCGATCCAAAATGCAAGCCGATTATCATTTCTGTTTCAGCGTGCTCCAAGTCACAAAAATTGATTTCAATGAGATCTGATCAAATTTGGCATACCAAATTGACCACCGATGTATTAAATTCACCTCCCATGCAGAACATCTTGATCGTTCAAATAAACCGAATGAGCTCGATTCCATCAAAAACAGTCAATTTGAAAAACAAAGCAGTCTTTAAATGAAAAAAAAGCCAAAAATTAAGCAAGATTTACGGACATGCCACTCAATTCTCATGTATTTACAAATCTAACACCTAAACTTCAATTTTTACAAATATGCCACCTTACATATGAATGACAATATGCATTTCACTTTTTAATAATTAACATAGTGGTCTTCTTTATGTCATATGAACTATTTAGATGGTATAAATATAAAAAAGCAAATTTTAGGTGTTAGATATGTAAATTCATAGGAATTGGGTGATAGGTAGATGCCCCAAATTAACAAAAGGAGATTTCAAGACTGATTCATGTCTCAAAATAAACACAGCTCATTTACCTCAAAATTAATTCCTCACCCATGCCATGATGCCACCCCAATGTTCTCTACAAGTTAGTTCAGGCATTTAAAATACAATTTGTTTTCAAAAAGCAATATAGAAATAAGACAAGTTCAGCACCTCACTATCATCTGCTTTGTTCTCCACAGCAGACTAATGAATAATAATCGTCGATCAGAAGCCCGCATAAGTTTATAACAACTCTATGACCTCGCGTAACTCGTTGTTAGTTCGAGGAATGGATCTCGAGAGTGGTCCTTGACAGGGTTGCTTCCAGCTCGTTCAGCTCATCCATGTCGAGGTCATCATCGTCATCCTCGGCGAGAATTTCATTCTCTTCGACAGATTTCGAAGTGCTTGGTTCACCAATTTTACTCTCTTTCGCCTGAAGTAAGGAGCATGCAAATGATTGTATATAGAGGTGTCAAAAATTAACCAAACATGCCTAACCAACCCAAACTCAAGTCGAAAAATACTGGTGCAGTTTAAGCCAACCTGAATAATTTAGGTTTGGGTTGGGAAACCAAACGAGTTTAAATTTTTGGGCCAGGTTTCGGTTGACCCACCAACCTGAAATCAACCTGAATTTGACCTTTTAACCCGCAATCTACTCAAAATCAAATTGTCAACTTGAAATAGACCTTAATTTGACTCAAATTTGATTCAAATAGCAATTATGACTTACGTTATACGGGTTATAAGTCAGGTTTGGGTTATAGGAATCCTAACCCATTTAGTTTTTTTGAGTGGAGGTCGGGTTGACTAGCCAAATCGAATATTATTTGAATCTGGTACCCGAATTTGACTTGAAATTGATCTACCAATCGAAATCCAACTTGAATTTAAACCAAATAACTATTATGTTTTATAATAAAAGAGTTATACCGGCCTGGTTTGGGTTAGTAATTTGAAGTTGGGTCAGGTTCGAGTGGCCTTTCTAACCCATTTAATACTCGGGTGAGGTTCGAATCAAGCAATTTCAGGTTGGGTCAGCTTTGGGTTAGACCATAAACCCGACCCGCAAACTCGAATTAAAACCCAAATTGTACAGGTTCAAGATCAAGCAGAAGCATATAATACTAAATTTTAAAATAGGACAACAAAAACAAAAATGAACTGAGAATGATGATCTTACCTTCTCTTCACCATCTGAATCTTCCCTTTGGTATTTCTCATACGCCTCTGCATCATCCACAAACAGGCTAGCATCTGAAAGAAAGAGCTCACGACCACTGAAAAGAAAACAATTTTGTTAGAAATTACTTCTATCTTGCAGAGTTGAGAAGAGGTACTGGGCATGATCAAACCTCATGCGATCATTTTTGGCTCGCTCTGCCTGGTTTGCTGCAAGGGCAGCTTCCTTTTCAGCCACCTTCTTATTCTTCCATTGTTGGAAGAGCTCAGGCGTCATGGGAGTGATAGAAGACAGCTTTCCACGCTTTTAGAAAAGTAACACTGATTAGAAAGTTCACCAAAATAACATTTTTGAGAGAGAAAACCCCAAGATCACTATTGGAGAAGTGCTGACAAGAGTTATTGTGCAAATTATGAAGGAGCCATTTGAGATCATTTTTGTTTATATATATATATATATAGATATTTTGATTTGAAATAAAACATATTTAACATAATTGATCCAATATGATTATTTTTAAAAGCACTTAAAATACCTAAAATTTATTTGAATGTTTTAAATAGCATATCAATTTATTTTTAGAAAAAAAATAAAAAGAAATAAAAATACACTAAATAAATATGATTTTAAAAACAAATGAAAAAATTAAAAAAAAATAAAATTAATCCCAAAAAGTCCGAAGGGTCTGTATTTCACAAATATGACTAAGCAAGACAAATGCAGGGATGGAAGGGACAAAAGATATCAACAAAAACATGCATGGGAGCACCGGTGCAAAGATGAAACCTTTCAGCACAACAGAAATGTGCAGTACCTGGTCCTCAATCTCTTCTTCAATTGCCTTCTTGTCTGCTTCCTCCTCCAACAAGGCCTTCATTTGAGATTTCAAAATATATCCAGGAGGAAGAGCATGCCTGTAATGGCAATCTTTGCCGCCATTGGGGCAGGACCAGAACCAACCATACTGTTTTTTCTCTACTGCCTCCAGGAAAAACTTGCAAACCTGAAAAGAAAATCTTAACTAAGAAACCTCCAGCAGGTGCATAGATCTAAATAGAAAACATTTCATATTATGTGATTGTTTGACTCATTGTTATTAAAATGGTATTGTTTTCTAAGTAAGAAAGTGAGGGAGAATATCATGCAAATGCTATTCAGATAGCATTGATATCATTCAAATAAAGTGTGTTTAGTTACCTCAATCTTGGCAGGAAATAAAATTTAGAGTAAATCAATATGAGAGAAACACCTAATATCATAAATAACATAATCTTACATCAAAGAAAGCATTGAACCAAACAACCCCTAAATTATGGAGCAAGTATGGCCGCAAATATTTTAATGTGAATGAAATTTGGACTCAAGCAGTGATCTAAAGGATGCAATCACAAAAAGACATGCTGTGTAAAGTAAGGCGCAGATTCTCGATTAAAACTTGTTACAGAGAAAATTGCAACAGGTAAGAATATACCAAGTGCAACAATCATTGTTAACCAGAAAATTATATTTACTAATTCTATCTTAAGACTAAGTAGAAGAATTCAGTGTTGGTCTTAGTGTGGCTTCACAAATAGACAAATATGCAAAACCAGGGGTTGATGTTTGGTTAGATGGTCAAAAACTAAATGGAGGATGTTCCAATACATAAATCTTTTTGATATGCCACAGCTCCAATTCTATCTTAAGACTAAGTAGAAGAATTCAGTGTTGGTCTTAGTGTGGCTTCACAAATAGACAAATATGCAAAACCAGGGGTTGATGTTTGGTTAGATGGTCAAAAACTAAATGGAGGATGTTCCAATACATAAATCTTTTTGATATGCCACAGCTCCAATTAAGAACTATTTTCTGATAATGATAAACAGTGCAGGAAAATATACTATCCATCCATATCATGAGATGATGTAACAACCAAAATTCAAAAAGGAAAAATATAGATTAAATATTTTGAATACATTAAGAGACATGGCACTTCTAATTTTAAATGGTTTCAAAGCAAATAAATGTTTAATAAGCACAAAATTCAGAAAGCTATAAAGCAGCTTAAGAATAAGATTCATATCCTTAATCATGATCCAAAAAACACGGTAAGTGTAGGAAGATGGTTAAGCATATACTAATTATATTCCAGAGAACTTATAGTAAAATAAACAGAACTGTCTATTTTTTTCACCAATAGATATATAAGAAATAAAATGTGAGTTCATTTTAAAATGGTTCAAATTCCTTTCACAATAGTTGCAAATGATAAAATCAAGAAAATTTAAATGTACAAGGATTTGATGATGTAACTTGTTAGTTTAAACAGAACTAGAATCACAATTCCATGCTTCTGCTACACTATCCATCAAGGTTGGTGGGCCCGCAATGCCAAGATTCACAACCGAACATACAGGACACCAACAATTATTGCTGCTACAATTATCGAGGCCCTCATTAAGACGCATTTTTACCCATTTCGGGGGGCACTGGGATGCTAGCCACCCTAGTTTTTTCTTCTTTTTGGCAGCATTCGGAATGATCGTGGTATAGGCATCATGGCTATGGGACAATATTTGAGCATTGGGATAGCTCCCAAGTAGAACTTTTGGCGGTGAAATCTCTCCGACAACTTTGCCAGTCATGGATGTTTGATCTGAAAGGTATTATCATTGAAGGGGAAAATACTAACATTATGCAATTCCTTAGATCCTCCATCCAACAAGATGCTTGGAAGCTCCAAACACAGCTTGCGATGGACTTTGCTGTTCTTTTGAACTTCAAAAAAGTTCTCTTTTTGCATGTTTCTAGATATTGAAATAGGGCCACCCATTTTTATGCTAAGCTCGACCGTAGTGATTCGTTTTTTTATGCATGTAGATGACGATAGGGAACAATTCACTATACTTTTTAATGACAGGTCTCAGTTTTATAGATCATAGATGCATACATGCATAATTTTTTTACCGTTGATATATTAATGCAAATACATAATTTCACAAAAATGAAGTTGCACAACAGTTAAAAAATTACCTAATTTTGTGTACCATATTGCTGATATTTTACCCTATGTCAATTAACTCTGGTTGCCTATTTCTTAGACTATTGCCATGATTGATGATTTCACGGTATCAAGGCCAAGATTTTATGGTTAATTCTATCATTCTTTGTGCATGATTGCTATTCTGAAAGCATCTTCCATCGCCAATTTTAATTTCATGTTTAATCAATTAAATCTTTGTTTTCTCTCTTTCCATACAGGCAATAATCCTCTTTAATCATGCTGTTTTCTATTTCATATTGTTTTAAAATATATGGAACACTATAATTTTTGTTAATGTAAGCAATAAACCTACTGTTCTTGTAAATAATAATATTATTAGTCACATGAATGGTTAAACATATTCGCTTCCATGATTGTCATCCATTCAATCCACTTTCTTTCTCCAACGAACACAATTTAAATTAAAATCAACAACAAATCCCATAATCAATATCCACAAACCCATAACCAAAAGCTTAAATTTTGAAGAAAAACAAAAATCCAGACTCAAATTTGATTCCACTGCCACTTCCCACAAATATCCACCTCATATCTTCCAAAAAGCCTCCAAAATTTCTCAACCAACTAGAGTTCGTTACAACAACTAGGCAAGCAAGCAGCCACTTTTCCTAATTTCAGATCAAAGGAAACGTGGTTTTACAAGGTTTCCAATGTAGTTTCCATAACATTGAAATCACATTTCAGATTGGAGTTTTTATAAGCTTTTGGTATGTTAAAAGACCCTCCTCCAATCGCATACAAAATGTCTCACAACAAGTTAGAAAATTAGGTTTCCCAAGGCCATCTCTATATAAGCCAAACCAGCCAACAGCACTTCAATTGCAAATATTACCAAAATAAAGGATGAGGGGACGGGCAAATACAGAGAAAAAAAAAAGGCACTCAAGAGCATAATTCCACCATTTTAACAGCTTAAACTAACAAAATTTATATTCATTTCAAGATTATAGTAGTATTAGTAGTAAAAACGTGTCTTATTTTATTCAATATCTCAGTGGAAAGGGAAATAATGACCAGAAAATTCCCTACAATCTAGAAGAGAACCCACATTCAAATCTGATTTTTTTAATCCTAGCAGTAACCTTAATTCCTACAATCTAGAAGGGCACCCACATTTGAACTTTCTAAACTTCAACAAACAACCTTAACTCAAAATATATATCCTACATCCCTAACCTACCCCATGCCAAGGTTCCTAGACGATAAATAATGTCTCATTTTATTCAATATTTCAGTGGAAAGGGAAACAATGACCAGAAAATTCCCTACAATCTAGAAGGGAACCCACATTCAAATCTGACTTTTTTAATCCTAGCAGTCAACCTTAATTCCTACAATCTAGAAGGGCACCCACATTTGAACTTTCTAAACTTCAACAAACAACCTTAACTCAAAATATATATCCTACATCCCTAACCTACCCCATGCCAAGGTTCCTAGACGATAAAATAATGGAAGATTTACATAAATACCACTCAATACTCATGTATTTACACATCTACTTTTTTTATATATATGTCACCTTATTTATGCATGAAAAAGTGTTCACTTTTTAAAAGTTAACATAGTAGTATTTTTGATGTGATATGAATAATTTGGGTTGTATAAATGTAAAAAAGTCAACTTTAGGCGTTAGATATGTAAATACTTAAGAACTGGGTAGACTGTAGGTAACTGCGCCTAAAATTATTGTTCTTGTGTACAGCAAAAATCAATGTTCACGGTAACTGTGAGAATCTCAAAAATAGAAAAGAGGGAAAATGGGACAAGGCAAAATGAAAAGCATCCATAGCCTTCTACTAGGCATCAGCATCCATTTGGAAACATAAAGCCTTATACTAGTACTTAAATATACGCTGAATAAGGTTGCATCTCCGCCATGCTATCCACACATTCTTTAGAGGTACCATCCACTTTTAATGAACATACTTGATATTAGAAGTTATTTTTATTGATTTGGTTGTCTTTCCTATTATTTCTTTTTATACATACTTCCAAGTTTATACATTTCATTTTTAACTTTTAGGTGTTGTTAGGAAAGATTTGGGTAATATATCTTTCATTTTCTATACCCCTTGTATCATGTATTATACCTCTTTTGTTGCTCAATAATATCATCCTGCCCTATTCTCAAATTCTACACGTTATCAAAGTAGGTTCTTTTCTGCGGGCTCGCCATCCGCCAATTTCAGCCGGCCATACTTACTTGTAGGCCTTCCGTTTTAAATCACTATTTCCTACAATTTTTTTTTCTGACATGTAGCTTTCAGTCAATGTTTCCTACAGCTTTTTTGCCTGCCGGTCGGATCTCCTGCAGGTTCTTTCAACCGAAATCCCTAACCTTCCTTGCCACCTTGGTCTTCTTCCAGCCAACCGAATCAAATCTCATGCCAACATACATCCCTCATGTCGGTCAAATCGTCACATGTATGCCCCATATTTTGTTGTCTGCTACATAAGGGCCCTTCTCCGTTTATGTCTCAGCATCCTAACCTAACCTTTGGCTCCATCAAAATCATGGCGGATTCCTCCACTACCGAGTCTCCTTCTGATGAGGTCCNGTTTGTTGCTCAATAATATCATCCTGCCCTATTCTCAAATTCTACACGTTATCAAATTAGGTTCTTTTCTGCGGGCTCGCCCATCCGCCAATTTCAGCCGGACAGATTTACTGTAGGCCTTCCGTTTTAAATCACTATTTCCTACAATTTTTTTTTTCTGACCGGTAGCTTTCAGTCAATGTTTCCTACAGCTTTTTTGCCTGCCGGTCAGATCTCCTGAAGGTTCTTTCAACCGAAAGCCCTAACCTTCCTTGCCACCTTGGTCTTCTTCCCGCCAACCGAATCAAATCTCATGCCGACAGAGATCCCTCCTGTCGGTCAAATCGTCACATGTATGCCCCATATTTTCTTGTCTGCTACATAAGGGCCCTTCTCCGTTTATGTCTCAGCATCCTATCCTAACCTTTGGCTCCATCAAAATCATGGCGGATTCCTCCACTACCGAGTCTCCTTCTGATGAGGTCCTTGAATCCAATGGAGGATCGACGCCTTCCTCTATCTATCCCTTGGAATCATAGTGGATTCCTCCACCACTGAGTCTCCTTCCGACGAGGTCCTTGAATTCACCGAAGGATCCACAAACCGAAGGGCCGGAAAATAACATAAATTTCCTGATTACAACCCACAAACTCAACGACTCGAATTTCCTTCAATGGTCTCAAGTCATTTCCTAATTTGTCAAAAACCGAGGTATATTTGGCCACCTCACAGGTATGATTTGTGAACCCCCAAAGACAGACCCAACATATGCAGCGTGGGAAGTGGATAATTCCATGGTAATTTCAAGGTTGATTAATGCCATGGAGACTATGATTGTTCCTTTGAATATATTTTGTCTGTCTGCAAATGTACTATGAACGGTATTTCAGGATACCTACTCTGATGTAGGAAACTTAGGACAACTTTATGAGGTTTCTAAAAATATCTGTCACGCAAAAAAAGAATCAAGGATTGTGATCAATACTAAAATGATTTGGTGACCTTATGGATTGTATGCGATCTCTACTATGAGATTGCACATGGGACTCTCCAGCGAATCTTTTCCTCTTCCAAAAAACTGTAGAAAAAGATCGGGTGTTTCAATTCCTAACCAGCTTAAACAAGGATCTAAACGAAATTTAGGGTCGTATTCCTGGTCGGGATTCCCTTCAACTCGTGTTGCATTCATTGAGGTATGCCGCGAAGAAAGTTGGAGAATTGTAATGCTCGAAACCTCCACTCCTTCAGTCGAACCGTTCGCCTTGGTCTCTAATATTACTCAAACCTCCTCCAACAGGCCAATCACTCCACTTGTTATCACTGACACAAGCCCACTCATACCCATGAAAAGTGTTGGAAGCTCCACAGGAACCGGCAAATAAATCTTCAACCAATCCTCCCCTGCTAAGGGTCTCACTATGAACTCATAAGCCACAACAATACAGCCGTCTCCCACTTGAAACATCCCAGAATCACCAGCTTCCATTAAGAGTCAGATGGACCACATAATCAAACTACTTTGATCTAGTTAGTTCTCTTCCGACCCATCAAACTCCCATGTTCATCTAGGTAACACTCTAATGGCACTTACTGTTTTTGTTTCTTCTAATCCGTGGATTATTAATTCAAGTGTCATAAACCATATGACCGGATGGTCTCAAGCCTTCTCGACATATTCTCAGTGCTTTGGGAGCGATGTCGTTAAAATTGTTGATGGACCCAGTAGTTCCATTGTGGTTAATGAGTCAGTTGTTCTAACAGTAGACTTGACTCTAGAATTTATGTTACATGTTCCTTTGTTAAAGTATAACATCTTGTTAGTCAGTAAGTTGACATATGACTTTGATTGTGATGTTCATTTTTCTCCTAATATTTGTGTCTTTCTGAATCGCCGTTCAGAAAAGAAAATTGAAACTACTAAGCAGGTAGTCGGGCTATACTTTTTCCGAGAGAAAAGCAGTGTTAACGAAGTCACTCCATCCAATAGTTGTAGTTTTTGCCAATCCACTGAATGTCCCATTATGCTTTTTACACTATCGTTTAAGTTATCCTAGTTTTCAATTTTTAAAACAGTTGTATCTTTTAATGTTTAATAAAAATTTATCTAATTTCATATGTGAGATTTCTCAGTTAGACAAACATCATCGAGTATCATATCCACCTCTCTTACACTTCTTCTGCTCCCTTTTCACTAATTCATAGTGACTTATGGGACCCTCTCAAATGCCCAATTACACAAACAAACGGCGGTTTCTTACCTTGATTGATGATCATACTCAAATGACGATGGTCTATATCTTAAAAGATAAATCCGAAGTTGTTGTCACCTTCAAACATTTTTATTTCTTCATTTTGGCCTAATTCAAAACATAACTTCAAGCCCTTATAACTGACTACGGGCATGAATTTTTTAATTCTATAATTGAGGATTATTTGGAAAGCAAGGGCAACCTCCATCACAGCTCCTAAAAGGATATTCCTCAATGAATTAGGGTGGCCGAGCGAAAAAATCGATGCCTTCTCAAAATTGTCCATTCAATTACGTTTTGATTGAATGTCTCGAAACGATCTTGGAATGATGTCATACTTATTGCCACATATCTCATAAATAGAGTCCCCACAAAAAAAATCACAAATTCCAGACCCAAATAGTAGTCTCAAGGTTTTATTTTCCTGCCAATCGGTTCTCTCCAATTTAGACCCTAAAATATTTGGATGCACGACATTTGTTCAGAACACTGCCCCAACTCGTAGTAAAATTGATCTCTGTTCGATCAAGTGCATCTTCCTCAGATATTCTACCACTCAAAAGGGCTATTAGTGTCTCGATCCTATCACAAAAAAAATCTATGTGAGTGTTGATGACTTCTTTGAAAGTGTTCCCTACTTCCCCAACACTGCCTGCGGGAGCTAGATTTTTGCACACTATTCCTTTCCTTACTACGTTGAACATGCCACCTCTTTTCCCAGCATTTGTTCTAGTATTGAGGTAGCAATCAAGCTTGCTCTTGTTATTTCATGACAAAATATGTCTCGTTCCACAATTTGTCGCCGACCAACAAAGCATTTGTCACCTCTTTGAAGGATCATCGTATTTCATCTATTCAGGCAGCATTGGTGGAGCCTTCCTGGAAGGTTGTAGTAATAGATGAGATGAATGTCCTTCGGCGAAATCATACAAGGAGTTTTTGTGACCTTCCTCGGGGAAAGAGAGCAATTGGTTGCTAGTGAATCTTCAGCCCTAAATTTAATTCTGATGGATCAATTAAACGCAACAAAGCACGACTAGTCACCAAAGGCTACTCACAAACCTATGGAATTGACTATGAGTGGATGTTTGCTCTGGTTGCTAAACAAAAGATCATTCAGGTCCTATTTTCCCTTACTATGAATTTGGATTAGCACTTATTGTAATTGGATGTTAAGAATGCATTCCTTAACAAAGACCTTATAGAGGAGGTGTATATGTCTCTACCTCCGAGCTTTGACTCTACTTTTACCCGGAACAAGTGTGTCGACCGTGGAAGTCCCTCTATGGACTGAAGCAATCGCCTCGAGTCTGATTCGACAAGTTCACTCAGGTAGTGGTGGGTCATGGTTCTCTCAGACCCAATCAGATCATACTCCTTTCAGCATTCCCCTAGTGGCCAAATTGTCATCTTGGTCGTCTATGTCGACGATATTGTGTTCACAGGTAATGATCTGCTAGTCTTAGAATCTCTTAAAGGCATCATCACAGCATCTTTTAAAATAAAGGACATGGGTCTCTCTGATACTTCTTAGGAAGGGAAGTTGTCTAGTCCTCTCAAGACATTTGCCTTCCCAGTTCAAATATGTGATGGACCTATTGACAGAGACCAGCTCCTACTTTGCAAACCAGTGATTGTTCCAATCGACCCCAATGAGAAATTAGTTGATGTTTCCAATGTTATTCCTATTAACAAGACACACTACCAGCATCTTGTGGGAAAACTCATTTATCTCGCCGATATGCACCCCAATATTTGCGATGCGATAAGGCATTGTGAGTTGATTCATGCATGACCCCTATGAGCACCTTCTCATAGCAGTCCACCAAACCTTCCACTACTTAAAAGGCACATCAAGCTCAGATTTATTATTTTTGTGCCACACCACTCATTCTACTGCAGTTTATACTAACACTGGTTGGTCTGTCCATGATCGACGATCTACCTAGAGGTATTGCTCATTCATGTGGTGAACCCTTGTCACCTGAAAAAGCAAGAAACAATTGGTGGTTGTCCGAAGCAGTGCAGAAGCCAAGTTTCGTTCTATGCCTCTGGGAATCTGTGAAGCACCCTGGTTACGCATCATGATCTGCAAATTACGTATGTCAATCTATGCTCCTCTACAACTGTTCTGTGATAATAAAGCCGCAACTAGCATTGATCATAATCCGATCCAGCATGATCGCACCAAGCATGTAGAGATTGACCGTCTCTTCATCAAGAAGAAGCTTGATTCCGAGGAGATTTGTGTTCCATTTGTCTCATCTAGTGGTCTACTCGCAGATATCCTCATAAAAAATGTTCCATAACTGTTTGTTTGACGACTTCAAATTCAAGTTGAACATGTTTCACATCTAGGTTTCAACTTGAGGGAGAGTACTAGCAGTTATTTCTATTTATTTGGTTGTCTTTACTGTTATTTCCTTTTTATATCTATTTCCTTGTTTATGTCTTTCTTTTTTATCTTTTGAGTGTTAATAGGAAAGATTTGGTTATCATATTTTTCTTTTTCTATACCCATTGTATCATGTATTTAAACCCCTTTTGTTGCTCAATAATATCATCTTGCTCTTTTCCCAAATTCTATATATGTGTGTGTGTGTGTGTATAAATGAATGCATGCATGTGCGTGTACACAAAATGGATGGGAATTTCTAGTTTAATGAGGCTCCAATTTAATTTCAAATATAAAATCAAAATAATTTATTTCTTTATCATTGTTATGACTAGGAGGATGCATAATTTCAACAATTTGTTCCATTATTTGATCAACAATCATATGCATCAAATTTTTCTCGATGGCTGGGTTCAATTACATCACTCGACGAAATGCCATGAGTGATTTGTGGATATCTAAATTCACAATAGGACACAACGAAGAAAAAAATTCATGTTGTTGTTGTGATGGGTTCATTTACATTTCGATGATGAACATAACACACACACACACACCCAGATATATATATATATATATATACACCACCCACTATTATTGAAGAAGACTCCCTCACATGCCAAGACACACGAGAGTGCTCCTTTGATCCAGTAGCAGATCAGCCGATACAATATGTGGTTGCTTCCAATGTTCAACAATCTGCACATCTCCAGCTCAAGTTAGACCAAGATCAGGTGAGCCAATCTTCGGAAGAGGAATGATAGGTTTATTCCAGGAGGAAGAAGAAGAATGGAGGTCGACCGCAATTAGGGAACATATTGGATGATACATTGGTTACACTGGCAATGATAACAATCTTACCAACTTATTAGCTTGTTCCTTCCCTAGAACTAGAGGCAAAACCAAACTAGGTTGCTCTCTAGTCATCTGATACTTTGTATTTTAGCATTTTTAGGCTTTTTCTTTATATCTCTACTGCACTTTTCTGTATTTTCTAGTTTTGGAACCACATGTGGCTTTGATGTGAACTAGTGTCATGTTTGGGCCCTTCAATACATTGTATCTGCATCTTTCTTTCTAGTTAATATTTTAGCCTTTTTGGGCTTTACCAACCTTATATATGACTATATATATATATATATATATATATATATA
>JXCR01133519.1:117795-185836 GCA_002079205.1 Phalaenopsis hybrid cultivar
TATATAAGGATGGTAATTGAGAATATCACTCCCCATATGTGTTATCCGTCCCATAGGAATCGAACCCAGGTCAGAAAGGTATTACAACTGACAACGCTGTTGCGTACCAACTTACCACCCACAGGCGCACAACATATATAACGTTGACCAATGATTACATGATATTATAAAAAAGTAAAAGAAGTGATGTAATTGAGCTCATAACTCAACTCTAAAAAATATATTCAACTAAAATTGAACAACAATTCAAAAATTAAATCATCAATTTCGAGTTTTATAACTCCCTTGAACTAAACTTGAGATCACCACTACCAATGATATTTACTTTGAACGTATATCTCCAAGCTAAAGTGTCCAACCAAAAGAAACAACAAAGCCTTAATCCCTCTACGTGGGGCCAGCTACATGAATATTTTTTCTCCATTGCGTCCTATTTAGCATCATATTTTCATTTAGTTCTAATAAATTAAGATCGTTTTTTTATACAATAAGTCTGTCTTTCTAGGTTTACCTCTGTCTTTCTTAACGTAAGTTGAATCTAAAACATCTACTCTCCTAATCGGATCATCAGATTGTCGACGCTTAATGTGACCAAACCATCTAAGACGAATTTCTCTAATTTTGTCTGTCACAGGAGCTACACCAACCCTATCACGGATATAATCATTTCGCATTTTGTCTTTAAGTGTAAAGCCACTCATCCACCAAATCATTCTTATCTCGGCAACCCTTAACTTAGTATTATGCTTCTCTTTTAAAAGCCAACATTCAGCACCATAGAGCATTGCAGGTCTCGGCACCGTCTTATAAACTTTTCCTTTCAATATAAGCGGTACTTTTCTATCGCACAAAAGGCTCGAAGCATTCCTCCACTTCAACCAACTAACTTGAATCCTACAACCAAAAGAAACATTGCAAATAAAATGATTTGACTTCACATTCATCAAGGATATTTGAGAATATAAATATGCATATATTGCAAGCTTATTCTATTCAAAGTGATTAACTTTGATATTTACTATTTATATTTAAGGAAACAAAATTATTGGCTTATTTAATGATTCTTGATCCATGAATCCTCAAGTTCCCATACATTCTTTACAAACTTTCCATCATAATAATTGTATTGGGAAATATCAAACTTAAAATTATCATGCATCAAATTGATATCGAATAGGAAATATCAAACATAAAATTATCATGCATCAAATTGATATCAAAACTTGAAATTGCATCAGCATACCACTTGAAAGCAGGGATAATTATCAAGATAACCTAATAGATCGTAAAAAAGATAGAGTTTTGACAATAATGGAAAATTAATTAATTGGCTTCTTCAATAAACAAAATCAATTATATGATGATATTAACAAGGTTAAACACAAATGAACGCATTGGAAACTGATAGTTCATGCACATGAATCTAAAATAAATTTCTTATAACAATGATATTAATACATTCGCTTTCAAGTCTTACAGAAGAATATTTTAAAAGCTCATAATGCATAAAACTATATATATATATATATATATATATATATGTATTGCTTCCAATAACATAAAAAAGTCTGCATATCACGAGTAAGCATAAATTTGAGATAGAATCTTGAAAAAGGGTGTAATATTCCTTAGTAGTTGTTTAGTAGAATAATGTGCTGCATGTGATTTTGACTTTACATGACAATAAAGTCATTGGTTGGTTTTAAAGATTTTTGTCTAAATAAGTGTCCTGATATATTATTCCCATTGAGGGATATACAATAACAATTTTTATTTGGTTTTTGGATCATTTTTGCCAAATTTCCTTCATTTTAGAATGAATCCAACATAAAATGTTTAATTGAAGAAGTAACTTGATGAATTATTTAAGAATAAATTTATTATAAAATAAATAAAACCTTGTTATATTTACACGAAAGAAAGATGGTGTCAGCAAAGGTATAGATGAAAAGTTCGATATCGTCCTAGGGCTTCTAGAAGATATTCAGAAAGTGAGATTGGTGGGGAGGTGGTTGTGAAAAAACACGTGATAATATGCATGGTCGACGGTGTTTGAGGGGAGCTGAATAACGTTCGATAGTTGCCAGGCTCAAATTAGCAAGTTGTACTGTGAAACGATAAGATATAGGTAAAGAAGGGGTTCACCACCAACAGACGCACCACTTACAATAGGAAAAGAATACAACATCCCAGATAACAGAAAATCAAAGATTAAACTCTCAAAATACATAATTTCAACCTAGCTGCCTCAAAATATCAAAATACAAATATATAAGAGTTACTAATAAAAACTTACTTAATTACAAAATAGACAAATAGGTAAGGAAAAAAAATGAAGCAAAGTAAACTTACTGGAAATAAATGGAAGGAAATAAAATAAAATAAAAATTATTAGAATGGATGAACTCCCACGATCGCGGTAGATGTGTACCATCGAATCGTGATATTGATTGTGGCCCGCATCCTAGAGCTCTACCCAAGACAACTCTAAAACACGTACGTCCTTCCAAAGTTTCTCCTAATAGAGTAAATAAACATTTTTTTTGGCACTACCTATATTGAAATTGTACATAGACAGGTATTTTCACGAAACAAGGATCTAACCATCAAACGTGTAACATGTTTTTGCAACTTCTCATACTCGACTAGTTGCATCCCATAAGTGAGTTGGTTCGGTAGAAAAAATCCTAGAATGAAGTCTATGGCATGGAAAATCTCTCTCAGCGGAAACTACTTAGAAAGTAAACTATCAATCAGGGCATCTAATAATTCCCTCAAAAAACCTGCCTTATTTCTGGTATCGGCTCCTCAAACTTACTACCTTCTAGAACAATCAATGTTAATACAATTGGAGTCTCCCTCATAGGCCCAGTTCGAATCACTAGAGTCTCTTCCTTGTTGGTTGAAAGATGAGCCACCTCTTTAAAGTTATCATCACCTCATGTGCACTGTCCATTTCCTCAACCGTTATCTTCTCAGTGAAAGAGATCATTCTCTTATTTGGACAATCTAATGCACTATGCCCAGACCAGTGACCCTTGATGCACTTCCAGGCTGGGATGGAATTGGGAATACTAGTTAGCTCCACATGTTCTCCACTTTGAACTAGCTTCTCCTCATGAAGGGTCTATTTGAATGTTCTACTGAGTGGACTCTTGTTGCTTGATCTTGGGGTTGTATTTTGTCTATAAGATGTTATGGTCACTCGGTTATGTTGTTTCTCCGCCTTTGAAGCTAAGGTCTGAACAACCTGTAATGTACCACATTATCAATAGACAGTCTCAATCCTCCCAAATATAAAGTTGGGGTGCTTTCATTAGGTTAAACTAGCCCGCAATTCAATAAAAGTTGCTCAAACTCAACAATGTACTCCTCTACTAAAAGAACTTACTGTTGTATGTGATAAAGCCTAAAAAAACGTGTCATATCTGTAATGTATTGGCATGTGCTTGCGCTAAATCTCTCATTTCATCTTGGATCAAATAATAATTTTACACTTCTCTTCCCACTGTCTGAGATGCTCGTGGTTCTTCGAACATAAAGAAGAATTCTCCTTTAGCTTAGTAGTGACTAGCTTAACCTATCAGGTGGAATATTTCAAACTCAAAGATTTGTTCCCTTATCGGCTCAATAAGCTCGTCTGGATCCATGTGATCGTCAAAATCTGGTAAGCCAACCTTCACTCCAACATCCTAGCCTCTCCTCTAATACTCAATGCCAAATATCAAATGTATGTCACTAAAAATTTCCCTAAAGAAGGGATTCATTTCCTTCCCTCAATTTGGTAGTCATCATTATAGCAATGGGTGAAATCCGTGATTCGTCTTTCTCCAAAGGCGACAAGTCTCTGTTGCAATTAGAGGATTTATAGCTGCATATCTTCCACGATAAGTTCTTGAATACCACGCTTATAGTTTTTCCTTGGAGGCAGACTATCATTTTCTTCATATCAAGATTTCTGCGGGCATGGGATTGCTAATCAAATTTTGTTGAGAGTTTAGGTTTTGGTAATAGGGTCGAGATTAATTTTTTGTGAATGTAAGAATATTGGATTTTAAAATTTTTAGGATTGGAGCAAGGAAATGTGATGGGAACGATTTGGACATGCATTTAGGGCAAGAAAGACAAATCCCTAAAAATTTAGAATTTGATGGGCTCTGAAGCCAAATGATACCGTTCTAAGGCTCCAATAAGGTATTTAGTAAGTGGGTTTAATAGGAAGGTCGTTATGGAATAATAAGTGATAATATGGACGCTCAGCAACGTTTAGAGGGACATAAATGACGTTCAGTCATTGTCTGGGTTAGTCAGCAAGTTGGACAGCGAAATGGAGAGATACGGGCGACAAAGAGGTTCACTATCTATCCCTGAGCAAGCTACAAACACCACTTACAATAGGAAAATGCAACAACACTCCGGGGAGCAGAAAATCAGAGATTTAAACTCTTAAAATACCTAAACTAAAGCAAGATGCCTCAAAAAAATAAAATATAAATATATAAGAGTTCCCTAATAGAAAATTACTTAGAAACAAGAAATATATAAGAACAAGAAAAGGAAGAAGCAAAGGAAGGAAACTTGATGAAAATAAAGGTAAGGAAATAAAATAAAATATAATATAAAAGTATTCAAATAGCTAGAATCCCGTAATCGCATAATCACGGAAACTGCATAACACCGAATCACAGTATTATAGGAAATCCACGTCCTCACGTCAAACTCAATAACAAAATCATCATTAAATGTATATTTTATATACTTCATTTAGATGAAATGTATGATTTAATAAATAATGTGATGAAACTTTTTATGATTGATTTAAAAAGTGGTTATTACCAACTTAAAAAGTGGGAAGGCCGTGAAAAAAAATTTGCTAAAAGACCAAATTATGATTATATGAATACTTGTAATGCCTTCATGATTAGACAATGAGCCTAATACCTTAATGAGTATATGCCAAGTAAGCTTTTATAGAAAAATTTAATATTATTCACTCATAATGAAATTTAGTATAGCACATCTTAGGATAATATTTGAGACTCTGTAAGTAGAAAAGTACTAAATAAATATAGGGAAATGCTATTTTTGTGATTCCAAGTGTGATATTCTCAATAAACGTTGTGTATGGAGATGGATTTTATATTGGTTGTGATAAAATCAAAGTGATTAAAAATTAGGCAAAACCTATCAATATATATGATATCCAATGCTTTCATGATTTTGTTCTTTTATAGACAACTCATTAAAGGGTTTAATATAGTCATGTCAATCAATAATTACTTAAATAAAAAAATTATATGGACCATGTGCGTTGGTCATGGTTTTATTGGATGCAAAGTAAAACTCACAAATAAACAAATGCTTAAAATTATTTTATTTTAATCAGGTGTTTAAGATTTATTGTGATATGTCAGTTGTTCATATTGGAGGATTGCTAGGTAATGAAGACATCTCATGGTTTACTTTAACGAGAAATTAAGAAATGCTTGGCAGGATTATTCTAACTATGATAGGGAGTTAAAGGCTATTGTGCAAAATCATTGCTATTGGATGTTAAATGAGTTTTTACTATACTCTAGTTATCAAACTTTGAAATATTTGAGCTCCCAAAAGACATTGGGACATAAACATACTAAGCGGGTTAAGATTATACAACAATATTCTTTTTTCCTTGAATATTGTGTTGAGATTGAGAGTAAACTTAATAATGCTTTCAGCACAATTTCAATCCTTATAAATACAATGCTAGTTAAAGTAATTGATTTTGATCATATGAAAAAAGGGTATGCCACTTCTAAAGATACTACTGAGACTTAAAAAAACAAGGTTATTTATTTATGGCACTCATCATTATATTCATGGTTCATTTTTTAGAGACTTTTATGTAGAGCTTTGAAGTATAAGTGTTACTATTACTGGACATTCAGTAAGAATAAGAATTTCAATAATAGAGCATAAATATTTCTAGCCAAGTCTCAAAAATAGATAAAGTGCATATTATTTTAGAAAGGGAAACTTGTCCTAAAAATATGAAATATAACATATGACTGTATGCACTTTTCCTAATTCCCATATAAACAATGAGACGAAGTTGGTATGAACTTTATATCAAATTTACCATGAACACTGAGAAAATTATATTTTAATAGCAGTGAATTACTTTTCAAAAATGGCTCATTTCATAATGTATTACAAAACTAATTAAACATCTCATTTTTTAAAACTATATTTGCATGAGCTGTTTAAATTGCACAAGTTTTTAAAAATAATCATTTCTAATAGATATACACGAGTTATCTTTTTGGACAACTCTTCAAAAAGGTGAGAAAATAACTTAGAATTTTTTTATTTTTTATCATCCACAAGTGATGGACAAAGTAATGTAGCCAATAGAAATTTAGGAGATCAATTGCATTGTCTAACAAAGATCATGTATTAGTGTGAGATTTGATGCTACATATGGTGGAGTTTCATTGATACTAATTTGTCAATAGGTTTACCAGCACAAGAACATTTGAAATTGCCATGTAGTTTCAACCTAAAAGCGAATAGATAATTGTCAACTTTCAAACTGGATAGAAGCCGAATACCTCCATACATCATTCCAAATATACATGAATTACATGAAAATATCACAAAATTAAAAAAAAAAACTATTAGCTATGATAATTGCAAGCTTTCGTTTATGTGAATCGAAGATACGTGAAGCTAAAACCTGATGATGAAGTTACAATGCATTTAAATTTAAAAAGGCTTCCATCGTGGAACTATATAATATTAAATTCGAGAAAGATAAGTTCATTTGAAAATTTGCACTATATTAAAAGTAACACCTACGATTGGAAAGTCTAAGGCATTATTTTATGAATCTAATTTTCAATGTATTTGACTTGACCCAAGGTTTAAAATTGAACTAAGTTAAAGAAAAATGCAATGAGGCGTAGGCTTCACATTTGCCAAATGAGGCGTAAGCCTCAATGAGGGTGAGCCAAACCTCAATGCTATTTTGTGGTGGCTTGAACCTAAAAAAATGGATCTAGATTTTTAAAATATATTAATTACATATTACTACCTTAGAATTGTCATGTGGTCAATGGCTCCTAAACCTAAGATATAAAAAAGAGAACTAAGGACATAATAATTAAAAATCAAATAACTCTAAACAAGAGCAAGCTTTTGGTGATTTTCCAAATGAATAGAGAAAATTCTTCAAGTTGTCAATTTCTTTTAAATTGAGTCTTCTGGCCCAATAGACGAATCTGCCCTTTTAGTTTTCACATATACTTCCTCCATAGCCTTGAAACTTTACGTGAGATTTTCAACATTTATTTTTAGTGAACCGTTTATTTTTATAGTAATTGCACAAGTGATTGCTTTTGAAATAAGATTGTCTTTCTTTTGGGGAAGTTTTTATTACACAAAATCTCTTTTCTTAGAATTCAAAAGTTGTCATGACAGATATCTTGAGGGTCAGACAACTAATCATTCACTATTCATCTTCCTTCTTTACCTCCTATGAAAGAGTACTTTATTCAAAGAATGTATATTTTTTCTGCTTAAGATTTGAACTCAAATTTGTTCAAATTTATTATTGAGTACTGTCGTAAACTCAAAGGTTCTCTCTCTCCACAAAATTTTTAAAGATCACCACATTCTCGCAACAAGACATCCTAAGATCTTAGTAGTCTCACTCTAATCAATAAACAATCATGGCGTTCAATTATTTAATGAAATGAGGTTATCTTGTTTGGTAGTAGTGAATTTTATCTTGATTTCATAGATTAAGGCAACACCATTCACCTTTGGGTACACATTCAAATGCATGCCAAACCTCTTTTGTGGTGGAGAGGAACATAAAAGACCCACATATCTCTCGCAACATGGTGTTCTGTAATGTTATGATCATAAAATCAGTTTCTTCTCAAAATAAAAACTTTGAGTCTTTGGGATCCAGAAATAAATCCACACTGTCGGATCTTTTCCTTTCTTTTTAAAAAGGCCTTCACGATTTAGGAACATTTAAAATACTTTAAATACTTGGAGTTCTTCTTTGGTTTGATTTTCACCATTAATTATGATCAAGTCATTTGAATGAAAGTCTAAGAAATTTAGACATAATGAATAAAAGGAGAATTCGGCAAGAGCGATAAAATTGGAAGTGAAAATCCTAACTTTAAAGAATAAGACTAGAAGGAACACCCTACCATTTATCTGTTACCGTGTAGAAAATAAAGCAATAGAAAAAAAAACTTTTAAGAATATTTGTTTTTTTTGTACAAAAGTGAAAATATATAATCATCTCCAAGAGCCATTACAAAATAAGAATAAATCAAAAAAATGATAAAAAAATAATTAGGAGCCAGCAATCCTATAGAAAAGCATAAAGATTGCAATATGAGGATCATAGAGAAACTAATCCAACAATACAAAGCCTTGATTTGTGTGCTTTAAGTTCTTTGCTATGATTGGAGTAGCGCACAGATTGCAATTCATGGATAAGTTCTTTGTCATGATTAG
This sequence comes from Phalaenopsis hybrid cultivar, assembly GCA_002079205.1. Classification (NCBI taxonomy): domain Eukaryota; kingdom Viridiplantae; phylum Streptophyta; class Magnoliopsida; order Asparagales; family Orchidaceae; genus Phalaenopsis; species Phalaenopsis hybrid cultivar. Next base: position 126,313 of record JXCR01133519.1, read on the forward strand.
AATAGCAAAATTTTAGAAATAATCATTATGATAAAGTGGTTAACAAAAATCTTATAGGAATGCAAAGACATTTTCCTAGTTCTTATGAGAACTTCGCAGCACATACCAAAGTACCTAAAGAAGTGAAAGCAGAAATTCAAGCTTATATGAATAAAACAAACATGCCAAAGCATTTAATATAATGCCATTTTAATTAAAAAAAATGGCTTTCTATTATAGTAGTTGATCTAGTGGAAAAAGCATTTTTCTCCTACGCCAAAAAGGTGCAATAAAAAAGCAAAAGAAATTATGAATCAATATCTGATGAATGTGTACACGCCTTCTGCAGCTAAAAATAAATATATATTGAATGTGGAGAATCACAAAAATAATGGATGAAGATAGCCTATTGAATATCTTCATAAAATAGAAGAGAGGAATATAAGCACAATTAAATGAACATTGAAAGATCCTTCTTTGAGAATTAAATTTGCAGCAACATCCCCGTCCTACAAACAAGAATTATTCTGAAGTATCATAGAGTTAAGGCTTAATCTCTCATCCATATATGTTCCTAGGACTTATATTACTTTTATGGTCTTATTTAGCCAAAATTTATGAACTTAATTTAACATCCTAATTAGATATTACTATACCACTTATTTTTTCTTATTTTTTTCTCAATTTAATGGCTTACTTTTGAGCCTAACAGCTCAAAATGCCTCAAACTTATGCCTCGTCTCACATAAAGAAAGTGTCTCAATATTTGTTTGATGTGTTTGCAATTTTAATGGCGTGTGATCAATGAATTTTACATTCACTTACATAATGTACAACACTGCATTCATTAGAGAGCCCTAACTTTCAACTTTCTTGCATCAATAGTTATTTGCACATCTCTTAAATGTTATGCCCTTATTCATCTAGCTACTAAATTATAGATATTCACTAATAGATAAAAAACATTGAAATCCATCAACAAGCCATAAGACACGAAACAGCAAATTATAACATGCAGAAGTATAAGCAAGAGTAACTCCACGATTACACACTGTGGTGGTTTTATGCTTATACCATACATGTTGAAATAAAAAGGAAATAAAATATAGATGCTGCAAAATGATTGGAACTTCTAGAATTAGGGAAAGGCATCTCATTTTTTAAAATGCATAAACCAGTTCAGTGTTAAAACATAAGAGGATAAATGTAGTAGTATGCAATATTAACCAAATTTGAGTAAACAATAAATTAACACACAAGGGTTTATATTATTTATAATTGTTCATTTGAATGCATCAATAGTATTGAAATAGCTATATTAAAGTCCTGTCAACTAGCCCGTGTGATAAATCAAATGTGGTAGCAAATGTAACAAATTTAGCTATGCTTGTTTCCACGGATAACTTAGGCCCAAGAACTCCAAATTCAAACAAGCATATAGTTTAGATCTACACATTTATCGAAGAGAACGCTCCCAAAATACCAATATTTCACTTTAACTCCTTTGTTGTATGTCACAAAATTGTTCTAGTTGATCTTCCAACCAAACCAAGTCGTAATTTTTGCATTGCATGTCAAATATTTCAAAAGAAATTCCAAGGAATTATAAGGAAACTGCTTATATAACATGATTGCTAAAAATGTTTTTCAACTTTTTTGTTTAGACTTTCCTGCACAATGACAGGCCTACAGAAGTTCCAAATGAAAATGCATTTCTCATCACAACCAAATTTCAATGGAATGCTAAAGCTGTGGCAAGTGACCTTTACCAGATGTGCAAAATTTGTTTCTGATTTTCAATAATTACCCGTATGTCTCTAAACCAATATATAAGGACCAAATTTCTGTATGGAAAATATTCATCAGCCATATCAGTTTGCTCCATTATCTTCATTAGCACAATGGTGAAATTAGCACTATTTTGGGCAGTGGAACAAGGCATAGACATAAATGGCAAACAAAAGAAATCAACTACTAAATAAATAAAAGAAGTTTTGATGTTGATGGTGGGCATAACAATGATAAAGAGAATAAAAAAAATTAGTGTAGATAGACAATTTATTGAGATCACTTGAGTGACCAAGGAGATTTGTTATCTATTTATCCTCAAACAAATGAATTTTGAAATTACTACAAAGAAAAAAAATTCTTCTAACTTTTTTGGGTTTAAAAAAAATGGCTATAAATCTAACATTTCAATTTCATTCATATGGTGTTATTAAAAGTAAACTTCAAAATGTGTTTTTGTTATGAAGCTAAGCACTGTACGAACTTTGGATATCAACAATAAAGCAAAATGCACATGTCAAACAGCTTTGTTCAGTGACATTGTAAAATTACATTCTTAGCTCCAACTCAGAACAAAATCCTTCTTAGATTTAATGATTTAACTCTGCATCTATCAAAACAATTAGGCACGAACATTTACCTGTCATTAAGTGTCGATGAGCTGTTGCTCAACTGTTCTCCAATTTCTCCCATTTGAGGTAGTCACCTTCACACTCCCTTGCCAATTTTCATATATGGTTCTCATTTGCTCTTATCATTGGTGCTAGTAGCTTCTTATTCACAAGCTTCTTCTTGAAAATCCTTCACATGCCTCATCGTCACACTCATTCATACTACCCCCACCCTCAACCTCTAACTTGTCGCTCAATCTCATTACTTTTCATAACTTCTAAATATTCGTTCATTACATCATTATTTAAATCTTCGGATTTCTTATGCTTTTTTTACAAACATAGAGTTTAAGATTATTGTTTTAAATATAGCATTATATTTTCTGAAAATGATTACCTTGTGTGGTTTATATTTGGCTAATCAAATGAGTATTGTATGAGCATAACGGATGTATCTATGATATACAAGTCATGAATGCTTGAATTAGTAAAACTGTCACTTCATTGTATGCGTTGGAGTAAAAACAAAGAACCATTGTGCATCGCATTATGTTTAGCAAAATGAGAACATTGCATTCCTATCACGCATGAATAAGAATACAGGGCACAAAAGCGACACGATAGAGACACAGTGAAGCAACATAACTACAAAATATAGAACATTACACACCATGGACGCATTTTTTTATTTTATAAATTAGTAATAAAATATATAATATCTAGCATTTTTATCACCAACAATTGTTATCAAAAGGATCATAGAAATAGGGTAAACGCAACCTCCCAACTTCAATAATTTACCAAAATAAACCAAAAAAACAAACAAAAAAATTTTTCATACAATTTGAACAATTGGAGATGACTACTTTTAAAGTCAATGAATATTGTTATCTAAAATTAAAATGTGCATAATCAAAGCCATTAAGCTAGACAAGATAATAACAATAATTTACTAGATTGCACAGATAATAAAGAACTCTAGCGAATTACCAGAATTACATCATTGTATGGAAAAGAAATCCCATAGATTGAATAAATATGACGGTTAGAGTGAAGTCAGAAAAGAAGTAATACAAACTAAACCACCATATATTGACAAGTATTATACCCACCAACAACCGGAGAAAAAGATGCTCCAGGTTCCAACAAAATAACTAATTAAATTTCAAAAAGTGATCCAAGATATGCATCCAAACTTTAGTAAAAAAGGGCAACAATATATATATATATATATATATGATGGCGTCGTCTTCCTCGCTCGGCTCTGCTTGGGTTTCGCCCGATGACGAACCCTAGCAACAGTTACGGCTTCGGCTTCGCTGTTTCCTCTCAGCTTTTGCGCGCTCGTTTCTATTTCGTCTCCCTCGCTTCTTTTGGCTCTGAGACGGGGCTCCTCTTCCTCTGCAGCCTGTCTCGCTGCTCCCGTTTTTGCGGCTCAATATCACGGAAACTACTCACGATCGCAATTTCTGCGTTCTTTGTGCTCGTTCTGTCTCACCCTGCCATCCCTTTCTTAGCTTCGGCTATTTCGACGAGATTTTTTCCCAGTCCGCTTTCTTCTCTAAATGTCGCAACTATCTTTGAAGATGGCTTCGAACAAATCATATGCAGTTGTCGTTGTCGCTGTCCATGCCTCAGGCACGCCAAAATCATCATATTTCCCTCTGTTTGAGTGGGCGGAGGACATCAAGAAACTTGATAGGAAGAATAGAAAATTTGTCATCTTTTCTACAGAAGCTGAAGTTATTCAACTTGCTTCCTCCTGTCGTCTGAATTTGAATGGGAAATTTTTATATGGTCATCCTAAAATGGAGCTCATTCGCAAAGTATTTAAACTTATGCACCTTGTTGGAGAATGAAAAATCGGACTATTAGATGGGAGACACATTCTTATTCAAACTAGCAACGAAGAAGATTACATGTTCTTATTGGCTAGAACGATAATATGCATTGATAACAGAGCAATGAAGATTCTGAAATGGTCTGTGGATTTTGACCCGCAGACNTGCTTTCTTCTATAAATGTCGCAATTATCTCTGAAGATGGTTTCGAACAAATCATATGCAGTTGTCGTTGTTGGTGTTCATGCCTCAGGCACACCAAAATCATCATATTTCCCTCCTTCGTTTGAGTGGGCGGAGGATATCAAGAAACTTGATAGGAAGAATGGAAAGTATGTCATCTTTTCTGCAGAAGCTGAAGATATTTCACTTGCTTCCTCCTGTCGTCTGAATTTGAATGGGAAATTTCTATATGGTCATTCTAAAATGGAGCTCATTCGCAAAGTATTTGAACTTATGCACCTTATTGGAGAATGAAAAATCGGACTATTAGATGGGAGACACATTCATATTCAAACTAGCAACGAAGAAGATTACATGTGCTTATTTGTTAGAACGATAATATGCATTGATAACAGAGCAATGAAGATTCTGAAATGGTCTGTGGATTTTGACCCACAGACGAAACCGCCAAACATTTCGGTTTGGATTCGTCTCTTTGGTCTGAAATTTCATTATTTTTCTCAAAAAATATTATACTCTATTGCCTCAGCTTATAGGAAACCACTCAAGATGGACATTCCTACTTTCAATATGTCCCGTCCTTCTGAAGCCAAAGTACTTGTTGAAAGAGACATCACTCCACCCGCTTCTGAGGAAATCTGGTTGGGCACACAACATCATAGATATTGACAGATAGTAGAGATTGAACATTTTCTGTCGTATTGTTAGAACTGTCATATGTTCGGACACTCCAGTTCTCAATGTCACCATCTACACCCCCACCTCAAATCAAAAAAGCAAACTGCTCCGGTAGAGGCAGTGATTTCATCTCTTTCTGATCAAAAAGGCAATATGACAACTATTCAATCCCCAGTTGTAGTTTCTTAGTCTTTGGAATCTCCTATCGTGGGAGAGAGGGAGTTTTTTCAGACCCCGCATGCCCTAGAACATATCACTGATAATACAGGTGGAAATACTTCTACTGCTTCACAATCGTCTCATCAGGTCCAAAAAGATGTTAATATTACTCAGGTTCATGGGAATCAAGACGTGCAATGACCTACACCTATCAGACCACTTTTGGAATCTACTGATCAGATGAGTCAATCATCGGATGAGGAATGACAGGTCTACACATCAAAGAAGAAGAAGAATGAAGATCTACTTGAGCTCAGGAATCTGATGAATGATACTTTGGTTACTACAGGTAATGGGACACACCTTACCAATTTGTTAGTCAGCTCACTTCCGAGAACTAGAGGCAGAAGGACTAAAGTGGGACGTCCCTAGCACTTTTGTGCATTTTTGTGGCTTTTTTATTTTTTACTTTTTTGTATCTTTGTTTTATCTGAGTTTTTATGTGTGTTGTATTGTATGAGTTGAACTTTCTTTTAGGTCCACTCATACAACATTTCTGTATCTTTTTCGTATTAATATATTTGTCATCGGGCTTTATATATATATATATATATATATATATATATATATATATATNAAAGTGGGACGTCCCTAGCACTTTTGTGCTTTTTTGTGGCTTTCTGATTTTTTACTTTTTTGTATCTTTGTTTTATCTGAGTTTTTGTGTGTGTTGTATTGTATGAGTTGAGCTTTCTTTTAGGTCCACTCATACAACATTTCTGTATTTTTTTCGTATTAATATATTTGTCATCAGGTTTTATATATATATATATATATAATGTCATGCATGCTAAAATCTAAATTATAATTCCAATATAAAAGATATAAGTGATAAGAATAAACATAAAAGACCATATGGTACTTGATAACATAAGTCAAACTAGGATATTAAACTGCAGTTGAAGTCTAAGTTGGTTAGAAACGAATTTGAACTGTGGTTGAGGTCTAACATCAACATCGAACAGCTCAATCAAATGTTGAAGTCCAAGCCATCATTTGTTGAAGTTCAACCCGCATTGAAATTCAAAGCCCATGCTTGTGTCGTGCATTAAAGTCAAACCCAATGCTTGTCTTGCGTGACAAGTTGAACAACTGCCCATTGAAGTCCTCCACCCTCACTTTAGTGTAAAAGCTCCCACATCAAAGCCATAGTCAAACTCTCTCCTAAGCTCTCGCATCGACAATCATCTCTCGTCACTCATTCTCATCTCAATAGGAGAAAAGATGGGCAACTAGGTCATGGGGTGAAATATTTACTTGGGGATCACTTTTGTTTTTTGTTTTCTATTTTTTATTTTTATTTTTATTTTTATTTTGAAACAAAACATTTAGGTATGTCTGATTAAGATATAGTTGTTTTCTAAAACACTCAAAATACCTAAAGATTGTTTTGAATATTTTCAAAAATACATTTATTTATTTTTAGTAACAAAAAATAAAAGCATGTAAAAAACACACCAACAAATAAGTTTTTAAAAACAAAAGGAAAAAACAAAAATAAAAATAAAATTGATACCAAACAAGCTCTTAAAGTTTATAATCCGCTGCAAGCCCGTGTCTTAGGCCTATCAGGGGTGTTTTGGAGCGTGTCATGACCATGTCAAAATCAAATTTGACTCCTAAATGATCTCAACACAGTTTTAAATGTGTCAAATCATGTTGACATCATATCCGTATCAGACAAGTGTTCAACGTGGACACAAAAACATTTCAAAGTGTTTATGCTTTATAGTTTCATTCATACTCATCATAAAGCTAAAATACAACAAAATTAATGGATTAAACTCAACATTAACTAGTCAGTTGCCGATAAAAAGGACAACCATATACATATATAAAAGAAAAAAAAGCAAAATCTAAGTCAAACCTCAACAACATGGAGCAAATCCTAATTAATCAACTTATAATAGCATCTATATGCAGCTGCAATCCCAATGAGTAGCATCAACAACAGCAAAAAGCTTTTATTCCACTAAGTGGGTCAAGTACATGAATCATTTTTTCTCTATTGCCTTCAATTGAGTGTCATGTTTTCATTTAATTCTAATAAATTAAGATCATTTTTTTATATAATATGCCCAAGTCTTTATAGTTATACCTCTGTCTTTCTTAATATAAGTCAAATATAAAATATATACTCTCCTAACCAATCATCAGATGGTCGACATATGATGTGATCAAACCATCTAAGTTACACCAACCCTATAACGAATATATTCATTTAGAATTTTGTCTCTAAGTATCAAGTCACTCATCCCCCTAAGCATCCTGATCCCGGCAACACTTAAATTTGTTTTATGCTTCTCTTTTAAAGGTTGCATTCTACGCAATAGAGCATTGCAATTCTCACCACCATCTTATAAATTTTTTCTTTCAGCCTAAGTAATACTTTTCTATCACACAATAGGCCTGAAGGATTCCTCTACTTCAGCCAACCAACTTGAATTCTACTATCAACATTCCCATCTATATCATCATCACATTGAACAATAGACACAAGGTATCTAAAGCGTTCACACCTTTTAATAATTTGATCACACATAGTTACAACTCCGCCACTAGAATTACTACTACTAAAATTACATTCCATGTATTCAGTTTTAATTCTACTCAAGCGAAGGCCTTTAGACTCCAATGTAGACCATAACTCAATTTCTTCTTTAACTCTCTCTATTCTTATCCACAAGAAGAATATCATCAGCGAAAAACATACATCAAGGTAAATCCTCCAATAAATGTACAGTAAGAGCATCCATAAATAAAGCAAAAAGGGATGGGCTTAAATCTGATCCCTAATGTAATCCAACAAAAAAATAATAATTAGTCAATATTCCATTTGTTCGAATACAAGTAACAACTCAGCAATATATATCCTTAATGACATGAAAATAAGTCATATCAACACATTTCTTTCTCTAGAAATTTCTAAAGAATTTCTCTTGTAACCTTATCATAAGCTTTTTTCTAAATCAATAAAAATCATATATAGATCCTCCTTAATCTCTCTGTACTTCTCCATCAAACCTCCCAATAAATGTATAACTTCCATAGTAGACCTACCCAGCATAAATCCAAATTGATTATGAAAAATTTTTGTAACACGCCTTAACCTATGTTCAATTATCCTCTCTCATAAATTTAAAATATTGCACATCAACTTACTTCCTCTATAATTTGCGCACTCTTGTGCATCTCCTTTATTCTTAAAAATGTTGCCTTAAATATGTCCAGTAAGAGCGTCCATAATTAAAGCAAAAAAGGGATGGGCTTAAATATGATCCCTAATGTAATCCAACTAAAATAAAAAATAATTGGTTAATATTCCTTTTGTTCGAATACAAGTAATAGCTCTGGTATAAATATACTTAATGACATGAGTATTAAGTCATATCAGCACATTTCTTTCTCTATAACTTTCTAAAGGATTTCTCTTGGAACCTAATCGTAAGCTTTTTTTCTAAATCAATAAAAATCATATATAGATCCTCCTTAATCTCTCTGTACTACTCCATCAAACTTCCCAATAAATGTATAGCTTCCATATTAGACCTACTCGTCATAAATCCAAACAAATTATAAAAAATCTTTGAAACACACCTTAACCTATGTTTAATTACCCTCTCTCATAAATTTAAAGTATTGCACATCAACTCAATTCCTCTATAATTTGTGCACTGTTGTACATTCCCTTTATTCTTAAAAATGTGGGCATAAATATGTCCAGTACGAGCATTCATAATTAAAGCAAAAAGGGATGGGCTTAAATCTGATCCATAATGTAATCCAACTGAAATAAAAAATAATTGGTCAATATTCCTTCTATTTGAATACAAGTAACAGCTCTGGTCTAATATCCATAATGACATGAAAATAACCCATATCAACATATTTCTTTCTCTAGAACTTTCTAAAAGATTTCTATTGGAACCTTATCGTAAATTTTTTTCTAAATCAATAAAAATCATATATATATCCTCCTTAATTTCTCTATACTTCTCCATCAAACCTCACAATAAATGTATAGCTTCCATAGTAGACCTAACCGGCATAAATTCAAATTGATTATGAAAAATCTTTGTAACACGCCTTAACCTATGTTCAATTACCCTCTGCCATAAATTTAAAGTATTGCAGATCAACTTACTTCCTCTATAATTTGCGCACTCGTGTGCATCCCCTTTATTCTTAAAAATGTGGGCTTAAATATGTCCAGTAAGAGCATCCATAACTAAAGCAAAAATGGATGGGCTTAAATATGATCCCTAAAGTAATCCAACTGAAATAAAAAATAATTGGTCAATATTCCTTCTGTTCGAATACAAATAACAACTCTGGTATAAACATCCTTAATGACATGAATAAAAGTCATATCAACATATTTTTTCTCTAGAACTTTCTAAAGGATTTCTCTGTGAACCTTATCATAAACTTTTTTCTGAATCAATAAAAATCATATATAGATCCTCCTTAATCTCTCTGTACTTCTCCATCAAACCTCTCAATAAATGTATAGCTTCCATAGTAGACCTACCGACATAAATCCAAACTGATTATAAAAAATCTTTGTAACACGCCTTAACCTATGTTCAATTACCCTCTCCCTTAAATTTAAAGTATTGCACATCAACTTACTTCCTCTATAATGTACGCACTCTTGTGCATCCCCTTTATTCTTAAAGATATGGACCAAAATATACCTCTTCCACTTCTCAAGCATCTTTTTGGTTTTTAAAATAATATGAAAGAGTTTAGTAAACCAAGAAAATCCCAAATCTCATTAATATTTCCAAATTTCAATTGGAATATCATCAGGTCTTACTGATTTTCCACCCTTGATTTTCTTTAAAGCCTCCTCAACTTTTTTACTAATGTAATAGTAAAAATAAAACATTTGATCATTATTAACGATATTAAAATCACTAAGGTCAATCGTACTTTCATAACTTCATAGAAAAGTATATCAAAACAGCTCAACCACCTACGTTGAATGTCTTTTTCTAAGAACATAACTTTTTTATTTTCAACTTTAATACACTTGAGTTAAATCTATACTTCTATTTTCTCTTTATTTAACTAGTTTATTCACATATATTTAACCAAGTTTAGTATCTAATCTATAATAAAAATTACTAAAACATAATTTTTAGCGTCAGAAAATATTCTCTTAAACTCTCCATGGGCCACCTTATATTTTTTTCAATACTTTAAGCTTTTTCATTTAAACCAATTTTTATAATATACCGTCTTATATTTTATCTTTTCATGCACAATATTTTTTCACCACCAACTATTTTTATTTATAGAAACTTTTCATTTTGATTCTTCAAGTAAATTTTTTGTCACTTGTTTAATAGTATTTGTTGTTTTATCCCACATAGAATTTATTTTTTCTTGAATATTCCAAATCTTAAAATCATAAGTTTACCCATAAAAATAATTTTATTTGTCTTTTAAATGCCCCCATCTTATAACTCCTCGTCTTAAAATTCAAAACTAATAATTGATGTTGATTACTTATACTCGCTTGGAATGATCTTAATATCTATTCTCATAAGAAAATAATCAATTTGTGTTTAATTAAATTCATTCGTATAAGTAATAATATGTTTATCTCTTTTTTTAAATAAAATATTAGTTATAACAAAATCATATGTAAAAGCAAAATCTAATAGGCAATTCTATTAATTTTTACAATATTATCTTTCAAACTCTTGTCTATAATTACACCTACACTATTTTAAGTGTGAATCATTCCTGAATAAAAGTATGAAACCTAAGCCATCAATCTCCTTGGTCTTTTCTCCAACCATTTAGTCTTTTGAATGCATAAGATATTAATCTTTCTATGACCATAATATCAATTAATTTTATTAATTTACATGTAAGAGTACTTATATTCCAAGACTCTATCCTAATATTAATTTTATGGACTAACTTCTATACCTGCATCGGTCCGTAATGTAGAAATCATTGTTTATTTGACACTAAACTCGGGTGCAGATGTAGAGGCACTTGCCCACTTTTCATTGTATTCAGGTCATACAGTGTGTTGCTTCCAGGAGGTGTTCTAACATTTACACAAAAAGCTAAATAATTCATGCCATGATTTTTTGACAAATTTTACGTTGGTTGTCGACTACCTAACACAACCTTCCACTTTTCACATACTGGACTTGGGGACCTAGCAATGGCAGTGTTCCAAGTGAATAGCATCACCGTGCTAAAATTCACATTAAAATACTTCGCTCCACAAATTTATAATATATTGAAATAAAACATTTTTTTTTTAATATATTCTCATCTTTCACATAGCATTTACGAGGTTAGGGAGTAAAATGACGTCCTAAGACCCATAGAAACTAAACAAATACTAGATGAGGCCAACAAAAATAGTAGAAAATAAAATTTATAAACAAAAGTGCAAAAGACAAAAAAAATGTTAAAAGAAGAATGAAAGGATGATGTTTCTCTCAGAATCTCATTTCCTCTACTTTACAAATGTGTTTCAAACCTCTCCTTAATAATTGGAAGCTAGCAATCTAAAACAAATACATAATTCAAAAGGCATTCCGATGAAAATTGTTATCCAAACTCGATCTCCAATCTTCAATACGAATCCCAAGAGGAAAAGAAAAAAGATTGCATGAATAAAACCTTTTAAAATGGAAGTGTTACCTAATAATCCTAATTGACCAATTTTATGAGCTTAGAAAGTGCTTCTTCCTTTGGTTGCAAAGAAACGAGCCTACACACAATAATATTAATATCCAAGACAAAAAAAATGTATATTTATCAATCTTATTCATAACACTAACCTGGTAAACAGCAATCAAGCAAATTTGAATGCCCTTTCAAAAAGCTTTACGCCAAGTTTACCAAGAAAAATATTAATAATACTTCCAGTAAGAGGTTCTCAAAATCTGAGTTGAGAAAGAAACAAGTACAAAAGAAAACTTCTCAAGCGACATGAAAAATAAGATTTAAATAACATACACAGCATAATTCAGGCATTATCACCAAATTGCAAAATATGATAGGACTGTAAAATCTATTAGTAAAAGGAATTAAACATCAGATTAAGGTTGAACTACAGAGCCCATCAATATCCTTCAAAAACTTCCTCACAAAGAGAAAAGCAAGTTAAACCAAACAAAGCTAAGAAAGAAGGACAACATACAATTTCAGTTGGCTTGTTTTGGTTGTACTCTGACCTTTTTGATTCAACAACCTTTTCCAGGGTCTCCTGATCCCATTCCTCCATTGTTTCTATTGCATTTTTGGAAAATTAGAAGATCAGCATACAAACAAGAACAAAACAACAATGGCAAAAGAAAGTGTCTTGGAAGAAAGTGTCTTGGAAAGCATAGCGTCGCTCCTTACCAGTACTTTGCTGATCACGTTTGTCACTATAAATGTCGATCTTCTCACCCTTCCTTTGCACATTTAAATCATGAGAAAACTTGCACTTGAAACCTTTCGCACATTGTCCCGCCTTAAAGAACTCACATAGAATAGATTTGGGATCAACTCCTGTGCAGTGCCCATGGAGTTGAAACTTACCGTATAAATTTATAAACACTAACATGGAAGGTGACGAAATAAAAAATGGGTGAATATCGACAAACCAATAGGAACTTTAGGTTGGCTAACAGCGACCTTAAACAAATCATTCAGCTCCTTCTCTCTGGCCTTCTCATCTTCCAGTTTCTTCTGCTCGGGCACAATTTCAAGGGGAAAAAAAAACGATTGTTAGTTCAGACAATGGTCATCAATCTGCAGAAGTGCCTTGAAAACGTCGAAAAAGATAACCTTGGCGGCCGCTTTGGAAGGATCAGGCTTAGGTTGGACAGATTGCTGGAGGCTCTGTACGTATTTCTGAACATTTTTGCTTTTGTTCTTATTTTTAAGACCGAAGGTCTTGTCCTCTACAACCTTCTGCTTCTTGGCGAGTTCCGCCTTAGATTGTTGTTTCGGAGGCATGGGTGATCCGCATCAATAGAAACCCCTCGGGAGAAAGAATCAACAGCTTAGGAGTGAAGGAACTCCTCCTCCTCTTTCAGTAAATTCTCGAAGAACTCTGATTAGCTAAGCTTCGTGTATGATCGATTGAGATTTGAGAAGGGGGGCGAGGAAGACAGTGAATTGGCGACAAGGAAGGTTTTTGAACGTCTGTTGTCCGGCTGGTTTGGTTCTGAAGCACTACGAAATCCAAGCAGGATTAGCGATATGGTTTTCCTCCTCCCGACGCACACGAAGCTCCGAGGGGACTTGGGATTTCGAGTCGGCAACTGGTTTTTCTCCAAAGCTTCTTATGGCTAAAGCTTTAAGATTCGGATTTTATTGATTTGTTTAATTGATTTTTTCTTTCTAATTTCTTGAGCCAAAGTCAAGCTCGGGTATAATTCTACAAGTTTGAGCCATCTCATGAGTCGGGTTATTTAGCATCAAAAATAAAAAAAATTATATTAAAATAAATTATATTTATAATTAAATGATAAATAGAATGAATATTTAGATGATAATNAAAAAAAAACGATTGTTAGTTCAGACAATGGTCATCAATCTGCATAAGTGCCTTGAAAACGTCGAAAAAGATAACCTTGGCGGCCGCTTTGGAAGGATCAGGCTTAGGTTGGACAGATTGCTGGAGGCTCTGTACGTATTTCTGAACATTTTTGCTTTTGTTCTTATTTTTAAGACCGAAGGTCTTGTCCTCTACAACCTTCTGCTTCTTGGCGAGTTCCGCCTTAGATTGTTGTTTCGGAGGCATGGGTGATCCGCATCAATAGAAACCCCTCGGGAGAAAGAATCAACAGCTTAGGAGTGAAGGAACTCCTCCTCCTCTTTCAGTAAATTCTCGAAGAACTCTGATTAGCTAAGCTTCGTGTATGATCGATTGAGATTTGAGAAGGGGGGCGAGGAAGACAGTGAATTGGCGACAAGGAAGGTTTTTGAACGTCTGTTGTCCGGCTGGTTTGGTTCTGAAGCACTACGAAATCCAAGCAGGATTAGCGATATGGTTTTCCTCCTCCCGACGCACACGAAGCTCCGAGGGGACTTGGGATTTCGAGTCGGCAACTGGTTTTTCTCCAAAGCTTCTTATGGCTGTAGCTTTAAGATTCGGATTTTATTGATTTGTTTAATTGATTTTTTCTTTCTAATTTCTTTCAAAGAAGGGTGTGAATGAATTGAATCAAACTCAAGCTCAGGTATAATCCTACAAGTTTGAGCCATCTCATGAGTCGGCTTATTTAGCATCAAAAATAAAAAAATAAAAATTATATTAAACTAAATTATATTTATAATTAAATAATAAATAGAATGAATATTTAGATGATAATTAATAAGAAATCACTTCATATAAAATGTTAAATCTAAATTTTTAAATGTTTTAAGTATATTAAACAAAACTTTTTAAATATTAATAAATTTTAAAAGTATTTTTATTAATTTTTTTTAAAGAAGTCGGGCCCACAAGCTAACGACCAAGTCGGACTAGCTTGAGCTTGACTTGTTAGTTCATCAAGCTAAATTCACGAGTCATAACATCGAGTTGAGCCTGAGCCAGCTCACGAGTCGGCTAGATTCAAATTGCATTTTGAAGAAAAATTTATGTGCTCTACGACTCGTAGTGCATAAATTGGAAAGATATATTTATTACTTTTTTTAGGTTAAGCGTGTTGAAAAGCTAGTTTAAAATTAAAAAAACTCTACTTTATATAACTATAACTTAAAAAAAAACTCAAACAGGCAAGAGGGCAAATGAACCTAGCCTAATGTCATTGACTAACTTATCTCAAGTCACTCATGCGGCTTTAGTGCTCTTCCTCGGCACTAAACCAACCTAACCCTTAGAACGATAGGATTTGCAAGCACAAAACACTCTTAGAAGAATACTAGTGAAAAGTATTGGAGAAATAAACATTCCACTAAGAAATAGTGGTTATAATACTTGAATGCTTATGATCCTTGGATGCCCCTTGGATAATCCAAATGAAGGGGAGGGACTCCTAGTTATTGTCCTACACAAGCCTAAGAGAACTTCCTAGTTTACATTAGAATAGTCTAGTTTTTAAATAGTTTTGCACTATACTCTTTTGTACATGCAAATCCCTAGACATTTCTATGTTATTCTTGATTTATCCTTGGAGCTTTTCCTTATAACATTCTCTAGAATGTGACGGATCCTTCTAGAGTCACTTAGATTATTCTCCTTTTTCCTAGTTTTCTTTAAAATATTCTTTCTTATGACAAAAAGAATGTGGCTCACCCTTTCTTGAGATGAAGGCGTGTGATACTCTCCCCCACCTAAGAACACAATGCTCTCATTGTGCCTTTTACCAGATAACATCAATTTTTTCTTTCTCCACGAGTCTCCATGTCTCATTTTCATGTCTGCCCAGTTTGTAGCTCTTCTTGCAGTCTCACGCAGTGACATACGAGCCAACTCCCTTTGCTTGCTTACAGACTTGACAAACTCAAATGTTATTGGGTTTTTCCCTTTATAACTGGATGTAAGGGGGAGGGATTCTATGTAGTAAAACTTCATGTTTGGCGACTCAATCATTGGCCCCAATCTAATCTGGTGATCTTTCTTCCTTTTTGGTGGTAGTTTTTTTGGTAATTCCGGTGAAACACCTTTATATTCCTCAAGCACCACCACCACTTCCCTTGGCATGTCTTCTTGGGGCTTTCCTTACTCATTGGAATCATAAAAAATAGCCAATTAGTTCTCGTCATCTCATAGGATGCCCTCCTTGAACTAGATGGTTGATAGCATTTTGACTTCCTGCTTATTATCCATTTTTATCAGTACTAAGCAAACTTAATTCCCTTACATGATGCACATTGTATTGGCAAAGGGTATTGGAAATGCTCTTGCTTGATCCAAAAAGTTTATCCTTAGAACAAATCATCCATCAGAATGACCGAGAAGTCTAAGGTACATGACCACGTTCCAATACTAGTCTTTACTCCTCTGGTTATTCCATGGTTTGACCTTACTTGTTCAATTGGCCAACTTGATATAGCCTCCTCCTTCAGTCATTTGTAAACCAACATTTTGCGTCTTCAATAGAAATGAAGTTGTAAGAAGCACCCTGTCCATCATTTCTCTAGTAGTCTTCCCACCTATTTCCATATTTGTTTTGTTGAAGTTTGCATCACATTCAGCAATTGTATATACCTTACTTGTGTTGTTGTATTACTGTTTTATTCCTTCTGGTGGTTAAAAAAAAGAGAGTTTAAAGCCTTCTTCTGAGGAAAATCATATGCCCAATGAGGTCCCCCACAAATGGCGTAGTTGTTATGCAGTATTGTTTTGTCATTTTTAGACATTCATTTGTCTTTTATCTTGGATGAAGTCGATTCGTAGCAGATCTCTTCTTTACGTTGATCGTTTTCTTTCTCCCCTTTGACATAGGCACTCTTCTTATCTTTAGGCTTCGTGGACTCTTTTGACTAATCAATTAGGCTTTCAGTGATCGTGATGGCAGTGGCAAGAACTTGCACTTCGCACCTCCTAAGCTCGGTCTTTGCCCACTGTTGGAGTCCTTTCATAAAGTTAAAAAGAGCATCCTTGTCAAACATGTCGGGAATTTCAAGAACCAAGCTTTTGAACTCCCTAATATATTCATGAATCGATCCCTCTTGTTTGAGCCTTTGCAATTGGGCTCTGGCCTAATCCTCCACATTTTGGGGATCAAATTGCCTCTTTAACTCTTTCTTAAAGTCATCAAAGGTGGATATAGTGCACATACCTTTCATTATATCTTCTCCTCTTCTTCTCCACCACAACATAGCAATGTTTGAGAGATAAAGACTTGCAAATTTTATTTTTGCCTCTTCATTTGTAATCTTCATCGCTCCAAAGTATTGGTGGAGTCCCCATAGGAAGTTGTCTACTTCCTTTGCATTGCGAGCGGATATGTTTTTTTAGCATGCTTAATTTCATTTATATTTAACACCTATTTTTGAATGAAATTGCACTTTAAAGAATGTTATTTTCATATTTTTCTTGCAGGTATACCACTTAGAAAACATAGAGTGAATTGGAGTTGAAACGGAGCAAACAGAAGGCAAAATAGAGAACATGGTAAACCAACTTCTGGTGTCATGGCACCAACTCCTGGCACCTAGGTGATAGAAATTCCCAAGAAAACTGACAAGGAAGCGCCTGGGCTCCAGAACTATTCTATGTGGTTTCAACATGCCATTAAGAGTTTTTTGACAAATCTGAATGATTAAAGAGGCACTTTTTTGGCATTTCTAAGTCCTGGAATTCTCCAAGAACACCAAGATGTAATAGAAAAGAGTAGGATTTAGATTATTTCACTTGTTCTTAAGAGATTTGAGAGGGGAATTCGAGAGAATTTGTAAGGGCTTTACTTCAGCATCATGTGCAGCATTGTGGAAGACTTTGTACTTGGAATTTGCTTCTCTCTTCAGAGTCAAAAACTAAGTAACGAGTTTAATATTGTTTGATTTCTATTGTAAACATATATTTGGTGAAATTGCTTAGATTAAATGAAGTTTTATATTGTGTTCAACATATGTAGTGAGTATATTTCTAACACTTTTCTCTTGTGATTGTTAGGTTAGATTTGTAGGATCATTAATATTATGGAATTAGTTTCTATCATTTAATTTGATGAGTATTCTTCTAGGCTTAATTTACATTTGTTACTAGCCATAAATCTTGTTAAAATCAGTTGTGATTCATTAAGTGTCGAGAGAGCAATGGAGAAACAACATAGAATATTCACATTGTTCAAATGGCTATGGTGAAGTAGTCAGGAGGTAATGCAATTAAGGAGATGTGTTTTGACAGGGTTTGAATGAGGAGTTTCTAGGGTGACAGTCGAAAATAAGAGCTAAAATTTGAACCATACTTATTTATGCACTCGAAAGAGGGTAAATGAGTCTTATGCTCCTTTTGTCACTATAACATCAAAATTCCTATTAGTAATGCCTACAACCTATCTAGTAATTCACAAGAGAAATGTAATCTTATCAATTTGAATTTCACCTAACTAATTGATAGAGGCAAGTTTAACTTAGGTATAAAAACATAACTTAGGATTAGTTATTAGAAAAATCACCCATAACGATTTTCCAAACTAAGACCTGAAAGTAGTAGACTATAACTTCGCCTTAGGAATTATCTATCTCCCCTTCCATGTGGGATCGACATTTCGGACTCACTAGAGCCCTGTATTATTGGCGATACGTATACTTGCGTGAGAAACCCTAGTGAGTAATAATGCCTAATTTTAAGAACTCAATCAATTTGTTAAGCAACGAATCGAGTTTCTAATGCCTTTATTAGGACTAGTATAAATTGTAATAATAGCTGGGGTAGATCAAGTTTCTGACACTGTTATTAGGGAACAAAGCGACGATAAGAAAAACTTAAGGAGAATTTTAGTTTAATATGTATAACTTATATTTGGAAATTATTGTGTGATTATTTAGTGACTTTAGTTAGTTTGTGTTAATTTAAAAGAAAATCCAAAAATACAAAAATATTTTTGAAGTGCTTAAAGTATTGGATATCTTTCCTATTAGTTAAGTCTTTAAAGTTGAATGCCTAGTTCAAGAGTTGCAGACCCTTAAACATATGAATCAGAACTAGATAAAACTATTAAGAGGATTGGGAACCAAAAAAGATATTGTAGAAATGACATATCAACAAGTTAATGAAGATTCAGTTTTGGATTATAATGTCAGCAGACCTTTGAGGGATTATGTGAACTCTGCGGTGGATGAAATTCACTTAAGTACACAAAATACAAACCCCCACCATAGAGGCTAAAACTTTTGAAGTCAAGCCAGCAATTATTTAAATGGTACAAAATAATCAATTTGGAGGTTCCTCATCTGAAGACCCTAACTTACATTTAGCGAGTTTTTAGAACTCTGTGCCACATTCAGGTATAATGGTGGTTCTAATGATGTCGTTAGACTTAGACATTTTTCCTTTTTTCTACGGGATAAAACCAAAATGTGGCTTAACTCTTTAGTGCTAGTTTTAGTCTAAACGTGGCGGGATTTAGCCTAGAAATTTCTTGCAAAGTATTTTCCATCATCTAAAATCGCTAAGTTGAGGAATGATATCATGTCATTATGTCAACATGACTGTGAATAAATTTATGAGACTTGAGAATGATTTAAGAAACTTGTTAGGAAGTGTCCACATTACGCATTACCCAATTGGCTTATTATTCAAACCTTCTATAATAGATTAGTTGTCTCTCTAAAAGCAATCATCGACACTGCAGCTGGAGGTTTGCTTATGTCAAAAACATATGAAGTATATTCTCTTATAGAGGAGATGTCCACCAACAAGTTTCAATGGCCCACCGAGAGAGTAAACCCCAAAAGGGTAGCAAATATTCATGAAACAAATGCACTCATTATTTTAACTTCTCAGTTAGCAGCTATTGCGAGAAAGTTAGACCAATATAAAGTAAATTATCCTTAAGGACCCCTAGTGATTGGGGAAAATTCATATGAACTGTTGGTGGATACTAACTCTTTTGAAAGTATCCATCAGATAAAAAATCGCTCAAATAATCATATTCCAATTATTACAACCCGGGTTGGGAGAATCATTCCAACTTTAACCTGAATAATAATTTTGGAGGAGAAAACCAATCGTGGGGAGATAATCAAGTTAATCCTATAGATAAATGGAATAATCAGGGTAATTCTAACGTTGGGCTTTCTTTTTCTCTTGGAATTAACTCCAACCCATAGTTCAAGGAGAAGAAGTTATCGTTAGAAAAAATTGTTATTCAAATGGGGAGTCAGCTGCAAAGCCAAGGGGCTGCAATAAGAAATATAGAAAACTGGCTAGGGCAGATTGCTAACTCACTTAACAATCGTTCTCAAGAGATTCTACCTAGTGGCATTGAGATAAATCCTAAGGAGAAGAATTGTGAGCAAGTTAAAGCTATCCAACTAAAAAGTAGAAGATAAATAAAGGATATGGTTCAAAAGAACATTGAGCTGAGAAAAGAGAGAGTAGATCGAAAGACCAATGGAAGAAATTCTTAAAGAATTAGAAAAAAACATATTTTTACAACCAAAATAAATATAGAAAGACCACCTCCATCATTTCCTTAGAGATTGCAAATACAAAAATTAGACTAACAATTCTCAAGATTTATAAAAGTATTCAAGAAATTAATTATAAATATTCCTTTTGCCGAGGCATTAGATCAAATGCCAAGTTATGTGGAGTTTATTAAGGAGGTTCTTAATGAAAAGTTGAAGTTTGAGGACCATGCACCACCTTGTATTATGAGAGAAATAATTGAGCCAATAATAGCATCCATAGTAGTTCCCCAAGGGGAAGAATTGGAAGACAGTCCTAGACAAGAGAGTAACCCAATATAATTTGGTCCATAATCTAAATCACTTGAGGAGTATCCGACCCAAAATTTAGGAGACATTGAATTATCTTATAGGGATTCATTTTGTATAACTTGTAAGAGAGACATTAATATGCAAATAGGGAAATTCATTAGGAGAATATTGGATTTAGAAAGAACCATTAGGAACAATAATTTGAATCGATCCTCTACATTCCATCAAGATGACTGTTAGAGTTGAGAAGGAAATGTTGCAAGAAAAACTAAAATTTGAGGATTTAGTAGAAATTCAAAGATCAACAAAAGATTGGGCGATTAATTGGGGATTACTAAATTGGAATTTTGATCCGAGAGAAATCCTTATTTGTCAGATTGACGAAGTTAAACCAAACGCTTCTTGGGAGAGAACCCAAGGTACATATGTGTTAGTTTCTTTTTTTTTTTTTTGAGTTGTAACTGTTTGTGGTGTGTTGTGTTAATTGTTGTGTAGATTGAATTGTTTGATGTTGTTTTTGGATATATTCAGTAATTGTGGTTTCACTGTTATTGTTGTTGTTGCTGTTATGTGATGTATTTCCTTGATATTTGTTGTACTGAACTTTAAATTTGTCTGCTATTAATTTTGAACAAATTAGTTGGTTGCTTTTATATTTCTATGTTGATATCTGCATTTTTATTTAGACTTTCTTTAATTCTGTTTTAATTTTGGCATGTGTGGTTTAGACTTGTTTTTTGTCGCATATTATTCTGTCTTGATGAATACTTGAAAATATTTCGAATTGACAATGAGATAGATTATATTTCTGAGCTGTGATTTTATTCCTTCTTATATTTCTTGTATTGAATGTTTTACATGTTTAAAATCAAATTTAGGGGGAGAAAAATCTTTTAAAAGCTTAACTTTAGTTGTCCTCAGTAACTTACAAATAAAATTGATATTATTTTAAAATGACTTGTGGTATGTGGCGTTACATTTAGGATACTATAATTTTGATTTTAGAGATGTTATAGAAAACTTAGTTGAGATTTTAGGAAAATAGGACTCTTATAAAGTTAAGGTATTTTGTAGGAGACAATAAGAAAATAATTTTACTATTTATGGTAATAACAAATTGTATTTTCGAAAAACTAGGATTCTTAGATTTACACTTTATAAGAATTGAGCCTCTATTAAAACCTATTTTCAAACTAATACTCACAATTATCAGGTGAAGGAAAGTGATGAGTTTTTAATTTTACGAGGAGGATAGTGAAATTCAAAACTAAGAAAAAAATTATACACAATATGCATTTTACTATATAATTGAGCCTCCGTTAGCCTTCTTACTTCTGTACGACATAATATACATTTTAGAGACACAAATGAGAAATTTATATACTGGGAGTATCGTTGAACTCAATTATGTATAGATCAAATACAACAATTATGTTCTTCAATACAAGGTAAAAACTATGGCACATTATTCACATCAAATAATTTCTTCAAAGAGTGAGGCATTTTGTCCATCCATAGAATAATTTGGCGACCTAATTTAATAAATCTTCCATACAAAAGTTTAGCCATCAATCAACCTTGTGTTAGGTACATATGTAACTATGTAAGAGTTGTGTTGTATGTATGTAAACTTTCTATAAAAAATTAAAAGATTCCTTGTTCAATAATGTCCATCTATGATGGCTTATGAATGACATAATGATGTCTTGATACTCTTCTAAACATTAGACTGTTTATCAAATTTAATTTTTTAAAATTGAATCTTGTCTAATACCTTTCATTACAAATATTATAATATTTTTTAAATTAATGTATTTAAATTAATTTACTTATCACAATGTTTATTTGGTTGGCGGTTTTAATTAAGCCATGATAAGCTAAACATTTAAGCAAAATTAAGTCATTTAGATTAGCTGATGTAACTTAAGATAACTTGAGGACTATTTTATTGAATGTTAACATAAATAAATACCTAATAATTTGTAGCATTCATTAATGTTAGATTGGCATATTTAATGCAAAACAAAATCAACATGATTTTAATGTACAAAACCAACATGACTTTAATAAAACTAAGACAATATTACTGATATTCATAGTATAAAATTGGGAGATATACATGCATGCAACACAAATCATATGTATTTACAAATCTAACACCTAAACCTTCATATTTACATTCATACCACTGGTGTTATAAACATATGCATGAAATGAGTACAATATTTTAAAAAAATTAAATTATACTTGTATTTTTAATGAGACTATGGATGTAAATATGAAAGTTTAGTTGTTAGATTTGTGAATACATAAGTATTATGTCGTATGTATGTAAATCAGCCTACAAAAAGCATCAGATCAAGTCACCAGGTCGTTAATCAAATGTCAAAATTCAAATCCAATTAGGAAAAGTTAGCGGCTTACGACACGTTCGTCGGGCTAAAAGAAAGATGCACTAAATGACAAACCTTGAAGGATACTACAAAATATATTTACACTCGAGAAAAAAATTACATTATGATACACAAATAAAATTTCATAATGCTGACCTTATTAAATACTAATCAATCAACTCTTATGTTCAATTATAGAAATAAAGAACTAGTGTCATATTCATCTAAAAGTGCATCTGATGATTATATTACTTATGCTCACTAACCCAAATTTTACATAACAATTAAATATTTAACACATTTTACTATACTCCTGCAAAGAAATGCATTGTTACATCAAAATCATTCTTAAAAATTACGCAATAAGAGATGCACCGTGTGGTCTATACGGTCTATATGAATTGGAGGTATTGAAGTCGTATTATAATGAATACTATGATAATAACATCAAATCTATATCTATCCTTACCTTCCCTCATCGCACATAATATTTCTTCTTGTGAAAAATCACAATGAGACCTAAGCATCATTACCGTAGAAAAGCAACTCTAGCCTGCTCCAACAACCCTCACGCTCGGCTTAGTCGCCCAATTGAAGGAATCACCACAATTCCCTTTAACTATGGCACGCCATTGTCGTTGCTCGTCACCTCTAACAACTTTGGCCTTCTCAGTAGCCATAGTCGCCACCCAATTCTTTGCAGCAAAAGCCATCAGCTTTTGTTGCAATCATCATCATCCCTTCTTGCAGCACTAACAACCTTTATCCCCTATTGCAGCAGACATTGTTATCTTCCCTGATGTCGCCAGATCCTAGCTTTTTTCATTCTATTCATCCGCTGACAATCTCAAAATCTTAATTTTTTTTTTCCTATTCCTAATTTATTCAATTACAATATTTTTACTTTTGTTATTTAAACAATTTTTTTTAAAAAAAAAAAGTTAATTACAAAATTTTCAATCTGGGTTTACAATAAAATGTTCGAAGAAGAAATCCAAAATAAATCATATGAAGAATCAGGCATGGAGAAAGAATGTAAATCAGCCTAAAAAATAATCAGATCAAAGCAACACAGTAGTTGTGATAATAAGACATTTATTTGAAGTATCATTACCATGAGAAGATAGTTTAAATGAGTGTTACAAAAAAATGATAGAATATTATACAAAAAAATTGCATATTTTGCCAATGTGCCAGAAAATAAAAGAGTAGAAGCAGTAATATATAAACAAGTGAACATATGTCAAAGTATTTTGGACGACACTTATTTGATGATAAACTTCTATGGCAACTCTTATTATAAGAGTTAATATTGTCAAGACACATCATCATCTTCAACAAAATGTCTAGTAGAGATGAAAGAAAACTCATTGATCACTATATATTAAATATCAATGATAATGGATCATGGAGAAGATGACAACTACAACTCAGAACATATCTTTAGAGCATGCAAGAAAGACAGATGAGACTGCATATGCATTGAAAGTTTTTTTTTTTTTTTAATGAGAAAGTTATCATAATAACAAATTTAATGAAAATCCCCAAAAGCAATGAGAATGTTAAGAGACTTCATTATTTATTATATTCTTAATTAAATTTATGGAAGTTGTGTTAATAATAAGAGAAAAATTTATCATGCTAAACATATTAAGGCGCCGTTTGACGCAGCTTATTCTCTGCGTCCGGCATTTTCAAAACGCCGTGTCTGCGTTTGTCCGGGTGTTCGCTCCTGCGATCGCTAAACGCAGCGATTAAAATAGGATTCATTCCATTCGGTCCTTCGACGCTCCCGACCTCCTGCGTTCAGCGTTCGGCGTGGGCTTATTACCCCGCAGCCCTCGTCCTCCCCGAAGTCTCAGGAAGCCGCAGATCTCACGACCGACGCCCGTCCCCGTCGTTGTCGCCCGCAGATCTCCGCACCTCGCCCCATTCCGCTGTCGTAGATCTCCGCACCTCGGCCCGCAGCCCTCGATCTACCGCACCTCGGGTATGTCGTAGATCTCCGCACCTCCCCCCGTTCCGCTGTCGATCTCGTCTCTACGCTCCTCTCTGCTGTCGTAGATCTCCGCACCTCGCCCCGCAGCCCTCGATCTCTACCGCACCTCGGGTATGTCGTAGATCTCCGCACCTCGCCCCGTTCCGCTGTCGATCTCGTCTCTACGCTCCTCTCTGCTGTCGTAGATCTCTGCACCTCGCCCCGCAGCCCTCGATCTCTACCGCACCTCAGGTATGTCGTCGATCGCCGCTCTCGTTTTATGGAAATCCAGCTACAGCTACATCTAAAGCCTTTTTGTTTCATATGTGATCGTCGATCGCCGCAGATCGGATCGAAGTCCTCCCATCTAAATTTTTTAAAGCTTTGGTAGAATGATTTGTTTTGTATTTAAATGCCTAAAATTTCATATCTGAAACAAAATTAGTATATTTTAGCAAAATATTTCGAGTAATATAAAGCCTGAAAAATATTGTAAAGATAAATACACGTATCATAGCTACGATAAGATTATTTTGTTGCCACTACTTTCTTCAATAAAGGTCTTAGTATATTTTAGCAAAAATTGTTTTTCTTAGTGCACCTGGAATTGTTTCATTAAGGTCACTATAAGAGCTAATTGAGTTTGATGTTAAGGATGAAAGTGGTAATAGAATTGAGGAGTCGGAACTTATGAGTGAGTTGCTTAATAAAAATCCATTTTCTGGAAATGTAAGGGAGGCAAGAGAGGCTAGCATTTCAAAATCATTTGAGAAGACAAAGCTTACAGATTTGATTTATCCTTTGGTTTCTAGCATATCTAATACCTGAAATTTGCGTCCTACACCATGCTTTGAGGTGGCTTGAGCTGTGCAAAGTAGTTGGGGTTATTTATTTATTTATTTTTTCTTTTGGAGATCCTCAACACCGTTCTGAGTATTGATTTCATTTGTTGCATCACCTACATATAAAATCAAAGCCTTGGAATGGTTCTCAGTCAAGTTTTCAAGCAATTATTTCTTCTTGTGTTTGCTCCGTCACTTAAAAGTGCTTTCACACAATCCTTATTGTTTTGATTATTTAGTTTTTTTTCAGTTTGTTGGTTCCATGACATGTATGATCCTTAATATGTTTTTATTCAGAGTAGTTACACGATCCTTAATATGTTTTTATCCAGAGTCTGAAGTTAAATATTTTAATATTTCTCCTTGTTGTTGTACTTGTATTTGCACTTTTTTTAGTTCTACTGGTACTCGTTAAGATGTGAGAACTGTATGTTATCTTTTAGAACTTGTCTATCATTATCGTATGTTTCTGCAATTAATGTTTCTTTTCTACGAATAAGTTATTCTAAATAAGCTGCCCCAAACAGTTTTATCACATAGGGGCAGTAATGTCATTTAACCACCAATAAGCTAGCTTCAATAAACTGGCCCAAACAGCAAGCCAGATTATTCTGATAATCTACAGATTATCAGATTATCAAAATAATCTGCTTATCAGCAGATTATAAATAATCCACAGCTGCGCCAAACAGACGCTTAATTTCTAACTTTGCTTTTACATGATAAATTACTTTTCTTTAAAGTCTTATGTTATTTTATTAGGTCACGTCTACATACACATTTATTTTGCAGAATTTCTTGTCAAAATATTTTGCTTCTTACACAATTTTTTAATTGATCTAGGCACAATTTGTCATTTTTTACTTTGTTATAATTTTACTATATTTCATCAATATATTTATAGATTACCTTATTGATATATTAATTCTCACATTTTTTTTAGCTTGACATAATTTTATAATTATGAGGTCTCCAGTCTTAACCTTTATGCCCCATCTAATGAATGAAAAATATTTCAATAATTACACAACTTTAAAATGCAATGAAAACAACAAAATTTAAAAATGGAGAAAATCTATAGGGCTTCAAACAAAATAGTACAACCTGTGGTGTTCACAGGCACTATTGCTAGGAGAAGATATTACATCCGGGCTCTAATAAATAAAAAAAAAAAAAGATATGTGCCACACCTCACATGTTGCCCAGCCCTTTTTAAAGAACATGTTTTAAATAGCTGATGAACCAACCCAACCTGAAATAATGTATGTGTCGAGGACTGCACCTTTTTATGGATGTATTTCTTGCAATTTGAAGATCACTGATGACTTAAAATCTGCGACATTGGCGATCTCTATTTCATGCCTGTTAGCACTATTGTTTTTCCATCTACACGATCATTACTCCCTCCTATGTTGCATCTTCTTCACCTTCACAACAGATTTTTTTTTTTCTTTTTCGTCTCACTTGTTTTTCCAAAATCCTAAATCATGTCAGTCATTTATTCAATTTTTCCCGCTACCAATATCGCTTCATTTACATTATTTCGGGTCGGGCATCATTTCAGCTATCTAAAACATATTTTTTTAAAAAGGGTCAGGAAAAACTGTGGGATACGGACATCTTTGGATGAGGTGATATTTTCAGACGCCAGAAGGCATTGAAAGTAGTAGAAGTAGCAAAAGGCGTGGCACTACATCTAAACAATGTAAAATACAATGGAGAAAACGCATAGAGGGCTTCAACCAAAATGATATAAACACTGGATGGCCTCATTATTTACCAGATTCCGACACTAAATAAATACAAGCGCACACATACAGAAAAGAAACCCGGAAGGAACACTAGTTAGGTTCAAAAAGGCCACACAACATTCAAAACAATGAAATCTAACCTTATACTCCGATGCATAATGACAGCGGCACACCGGAGACCATGCCAAAAGCCAACGCATCGTGATAGCATCTTCATTAATACACATCATATAAGATAGACAGTGCCAAGCATCAAATTTCAGGTTCAGATACAAGTCTTTACATACCTAAATCAGGCACATAGCATAACTAGGCTATTAAATGCTGATAAATAAAGACACGTACTGGTTCGCACGAGTATAATCAGGTAGCTGGGTGGGCCCAATGGGTTGGAGCTCAGCTGGGGAGGTGATGGCCAATGGCTGGAGGCTGAGTGCAGATCTGAAGAAGATATGGGGTGGTGCAAGTGGATGTTGTGGCGGCTGAGCGTAGCTGTTGCCGATTGTGGAGCTAGCGGTAGAGAATCCTGATGATGCTGCACAAGTGTAAGGAGGCAGTGGGGAGAAGCCATGGAACTTCCAGGCCGGACAGCTTTTAAGAGCTGTTAACCCTGCCTCAGCCTTCTTTTTCATTGCTCTTTCCTGTGTCGTAACAATCAACCATAAAATATATGTAAAAGAAATAGAAAGATTTACATGCACACCACTTAATTCTTATGTATTTACAAATGCAGCAAAAATTTTAATTATTACATAAATGCCACTTTTAACTATGCATGATGGGGTGTACTTCACTTTTTTTCAAGTTAAAATAGTGATATTTTTTATGTGATTTATATGATTGATATGTTTTGGGTTTATAAATTAAAAAAAGTAAAGTTTAGGTGTTAGACATGTAAATACATAGGAAATGGGTGGTATGTATATAAATTCCCCGAAATAGGCATGATGGTAAATGTATGTGCTCTTGCATAAACATGTAGAAGAGAATATATACAATAAGCTAGAAAAAGAAACTAAATTCAACAACAATTTTATATGCCTTATTACACTCACGCACCAAAATCTTATTAATATCCTAACAATACACTGATCCAGATTATAAACTAGCAAAACAAAGATAATAACACAATCTTCTCTATGATCTTGAGAAAAAATCAGTAGCACGAGCATTGAATTACAAAGGTGAAGGACTGTTTTACTATTTCCAGAGTTTGTATCAAAACTAAGGTATGGGTATTGGAGTATCACATGGAAAAGCATCACAAAGAATTGTATATAAAGTTTTTAGGAAACAGTTTAATTTTTTGCATCCAAATAAACGTAAAATAATGTTTTGGAGGCATTTGAAAAAAAAATGAGCAGCTAGTAACCGAAAATATGAATAATGACTAGGGTTTGCTCAATGAATCCAAATAAACATGAAATAATGTTTTGGAGGCATTAAAAAAATAATGAGCAGCTAATAACCGAAAAATATGATAATGACTAGGGTTTGCTCGATGAATCCATCTATATGCAGTCAGAATTCCATATAAGTATGGGCCACCAGATCTCACTCCTCAAGGATGCAGCTAGGAATCATTGGTCTTTGATGCAGAACATGTCATGATCGACCTTTCGCAGTTCTGGAAGGATGGCATTCTCAATTCCAATTTTATCTGTCTTATCACATTCACGCACCAAAATCTCACTTCTCATTATTGTGCCTTCTAGTAAGCAATTTCCACCGATCTCAAGCCTTCCAATGAAACGGCATCAATTCCCTGTTTCTTTTGTAAACATTATTCATTTTTAGCCTTCGATTGAAGATTTGCAGCCATATTTATAAGATATCGTCACTCTTAGCTGCTTTTTACTATCTAATACCGGAGTTAAACCCAAATGACAATAGAAATGTAACTTTTATTATGAAAATTAAATATATATTACAATCAAAGATACTTGTAATTAGAAAATAGCAAAAGACACAGCAAAGCTCAACTAGACTTTAGGTCGAGGGTGGCGGTGTTGCGTTTTACAGAGAATTACCAAGTATGAAGTGTTTGATGGTCAGAAGACAGCAAAGGCAACAGTCAGCTGTCGGATGGCTGGAAGGTGGGCAACCGTAGAGTATGTTGAAGGTGGGCCACTTACCTAAAGCCAACCAGCCCTTTCTCCCTCCCAGCTAAACTGGTTCAGCCTCCAAGAGCTTCGTCTAGTTCAGGCCCAAAGATACAATGCATCAGTATATCAGAGTTGGGGGGCTTCGACCTCATTCATTGAAACTTTTGCCTGCGTTGAAAGTGATAGAGCTATTGTACCCTCTTGAGGCTAAAAGATCTTCGACTGCAGCCCAAGAAGTACTTAGATCACTCTATCAACTGTGTTGTTCCCTAAAACACCCGAGGAGTTATCATCACTTACAAGAAACTATCCATATCAGTCCAACCAAATGAGAGAACATTGTTGAACTAGACTGGTACTTTGAGGCAAGTGTGCCATGCAGAGTCTTCCAAAGATAGCTCAGGATGGTTCATCCCTATATGATGCGAGAACAGACTATACTCCCTCTAAGGTGGCGGTCATGGCGATGAGATATCGATCATGATGCCCTGAAATAATCTCTGTAGTGATTGCCCCGTGTCTGGACTCAACATCTAAGTCAACTTATTTCTATCATCACCAAAATAGATCCTACTAGCACTTATCCACTGGCAAGGGCACCTGTAATCTCAAACTCCGCATAAGAACTATGTGCTTGCCATCCTTAGTGAAGGAGTAGGTATTCCTGAACTTGACAAGTTGAATCCGACGATCATATTGTTATGTTCTCCCCAACAATAGGTTGCAGACATCCATCGGCGCCATGCCGCTCAAAATCTGATCTTGCACCAAATTCTCAATTGGAAACATAACGAGACACCACCTGTCAATATTGAATCTATTTTTTTTCTCAAACACATCAAAGAGTATGACTGAGAGTGCCTCTAAGTTGTGAGACTCAACTTGTGCACCATTTGCGTAGAAGACACATTTTTACTGCTTCTCCATCATGATGAAACTGCATATATTTCTCGTTAGAGTGCAATGAGTGTAGATGATGTTGTGGTCCATCCACTACTGATCTCTCATAGCCTCAATCTATAGGGCTCATTGAACTATAAACATCTCGCCCTCATTCGGTGGAAGGTGGGCTCCTCACCCTTTTTTTATCTCTCTTCACACTAAGTTCCTCCACGACACCCTGTACAGTGAAGGACACAATTTGGCTCTTTAGTAAATTGGAAACGATGTGTCCAAATCATGGCATATGAAACATTTCCTGGTTGTGACTGTATTGGGGGTGCCACTCTTCTAAGACATCTTCACACTTGACAGCTTTATCATCACCCTAACCAGATTTATCAACTACCTTAGATGTGCTCCTACTGATGTCTCCAACTATAGGTGGTTGTCTGAATGGCAGTGAGTGTCTGCTCTGCTTCTGTTGTCTCTCCACATTCAATGCTAAGGTCTGAACGTCACTCAAAGACCAGTAAAATTGTAGCTGAACCACATTGTCGTTGACGGGCTTCAGGCCTCCAAAGTACCAGGTTATTGTGTGTTCCTCTAACTTTGTTAGATCAAGTTTCATCTTAAAATGCATAAAATTTGTTGTGTACTTCTCCACAAATAGGTCCATCTGCTGTATGTAGTGAAGCCTCAGGAAAAATTTTAGATAGTAGTGTGGGGGTAGGTACTATAGCTGTAAATCTCTCTTTATCTTCTCCAGGGTAGTAATATTGCTCCATCCTTCTCTATTTCTCTCCCTCTTCAGGTTCTCCAACCATAACGAAACACTCTTCTTTAGTTTGGTAGCATTTAATTTCACTTTTTGATTATCTGACACATCTTAGTATTCAAAGACCTCTCAATAGTCTGCAACCACTCTATGAAGTCATCTAGATTCATCTTCCACTTAAAATTTGATATGCCCGCTTTCACCATGAGTCTTTGCACACACTAACAGACACTCCATTATTATATCCTGCAACAGACACTCCATCTCTGTATCTTCCAACATGTACTCTAACTTTGTATCCTTAAAAAAACACTTCATCTATGTATCCTCCAAGAAGTATTTCATCTCTCGGTCTTCTCTGATATTGAATCCCAAAGTGCCTCAATCTATCTTCTTCTCCACTGGAATCATCCCTACATAAGAGATTCAAATGTTCTCTCTCTCCCTATGAGATCTCGCTATCACACTCACTGGTGACCCCTCTCTGGGTCCTTTCCTCAAGTTCAGGGAGCCATTGTAGCACTGGCGGAATTCTCACTGCATTTTGTCCATGGTAAATCCTGATCAAGTTCCCAAAATTGACACTTCGGAGGCATGATTAGGGTTTAAGGTAGGTATGTAGATGTGAAGTACGGTGGGAAAGAAAATTTTTGAGTGGAGATAGAGTTGGGTATGGGTGAATGCTATAAATCCTAAGATAGGAATAGAGTTGGACTAGCTCTGATACTAAATGATACTAGAATCAATACCAAATGACAATAGAAGTGCAACTTTAATTATGAAAATCAAATAGAGAATACAACTAAAGATGCTTTAAACTACAAAATAGTAAAAGCGCAAGAAAAACTCAACTAGGGCTTAAGTTGTTATGGAGAAATAGCGAGTATTGAGGGTTGGATGGTTGGAAGTCAAAAATGGAAGAAAACAGTTAGTTGTTGAATAGCTGGAAGGTGGGCGACAGTAGGGAATGGTGAGGTGATTGCAGCAGGGAGGTGGTTGAAAAGATATTGGAAGGTCCAAGTAGGCTCATGGTAACAAGCAAGGCGGTTGGAAGGGGGTGGCAGCAAGGTGGGAGGTGGCTGGAGAGGATGGCACTAAAGATGGGAGGGGTTGGGTGGTAGGCGGCTGCAAGAAAACAACCAAGGGGCTGTTTTCCAGGTGGATAAAGCTAAAGCGGCGACGATAGCAGTGGAGGAAAGGCTGTGGGATGCAAAAAATGGTAGATAAACGCCACCTCTGGACGAGTTACAGCCGAAGCAACTTCCAGTCATAGGATACAACCCTATGAGAGAGAATTGGAAACACAAACGACTATCTTGATAAAAACAGATAAAAAACTGCCCTAAGCACATAATACAACATATAAATACTATTAAGTAACAAAGAAACAGAGAGCCCCACTCCTATTTTATAAACCATGCTTTTAGTAGATGCCCCTCCAGCTTTGCCAATATATTGTCCCTCTCCAAGTACTTGTTGACATTGGATAACGGTGTAGTGGCAAGCCCATAATATATCAGATGAGGTGAATCATGCCCATACCAGAATCTTAAAAGGGGTGGTCGTGTCACAGTATGGTAGAACATATTATACCAATATTTGGCCCACACAATCCACCTAGCCCAAAACTTTGACAAATCATATACAAAATAATGCATGTATTTCACCACACTCCTGTTGGCCACTCCATCTGCTCATCGATTTGGCAATGATATGTTGTGTTTCTCTTAACGATTGTTCCTCGTAACTTGAACAACTCCTTCTAGACCTGGATGAGGAACACCTTATCCCTATCTGATACAATAGATTTCAGCATTCCGTGCAAACAAATCACTTCCAGTGAGCATCGTAGCGACTAAAACGCTATGTAGAGGTGGCATAATGGAATGAAATGTGCATACTTGTTAAGGCGATCAACTACCACAAAAATTTGTAAACCCTTCTAATCGTAACAATCCAAATAAAATCTTTTTTCACTTCTACCCAAACCTTCTCCGTTAAAGTTAAGGGCTGCAGTAAATCTCCTGGTGCCATGTTCAAGTACTTGTGTCGTTGACACACATCGTACATTATCAACATGGCCTCTATGTATCTGTGTGTCTCCACCTAATAAAGCTTTATCGATAGACGACTATACGTCTTCTGTACCCTGAGTGTCCCCCAATTGTGCTACCGTAAAACTCCTGCAATAGTTTGGGGATGTGCTCTGATGCCCTCAGCAACACGAAGTAGCTGAAGCACCCTTAATGCATATCCTAGATTACTATTATGGCCTTGTAGCGACTCTACCCATATTTTCCTCAGCCTTTCATCCTGCTCACTCTCCCGTCTCAAGGCTTCCCAATCTAGGACCAAGGGTATCGATAAGGCTGTCAGTAGGGGCTCCTCCACCTTTTTCAAGAGTGCAACTATGACTTCATTCTCCAACCCTAGTTGATACTGAATCTTGAAATTATATCCCAGTAACTTTGATAACCACCTCTGATGCTCCTCAGTCACAATCTTCTACTCCAAAAGGGACTTCAAGCTCGGCACTTCTAAATGGCCAAAACAATATTCATTAACTATCACTCGTACACTGACTTGAGCCTTGTCATAGTTGAGAGAACCTGACTGAAGTATGCAATCGATCGACGGTCCTACATGAGTATTGCTTCCAATTCGTACCCTGACACATATGTTTCTAACACAAATGGTTTACTTAAATCTGAAAGTGCTAATACTGATACGCTAGTCATGACTCTTTTCAAATGTTCAAAGGATTGTGTTGCTGCTTGCCCCACTTGAAATTGTCTTTCTTCAGCTACTCCTTCAGTGGTCATGCTACTGTGTCGTACCCCTTAATAAATGTTTGATAGTATATGGTGAGACTAGGAATCCCCTCAACTCCTTCAAACTTCTAGGTAAAGGTCAGTCCATCATTGCCTCGATCTAGGACAAGTTCGCTGCTACTCTTGCCCTGGTCACCACGTGTCTTAGGTACTCCACCTGTAACTTTGCAAAGGAATATTTCTTCAAATTAATGTACGATTGGTGCTCTCTCATTATCTTGAGGACTGTCCTCAAGTGCCCCACACGTTGTCTCTCTACAAATGTAGATTAGAATGTTATCGAACAAGACCAGGACGAATTTCCTGAGGCAAGGTTCAAAAATCATATTCATGAGGGATTGAAATGTGATTCGGGCGTTGGTGAGGCCAAACAACATTACAAAGAATTCGTAATGTCCTTCATGTGTCATGAATGTTGTCTAGTACACATCCGTTGGATTCATCCTAATCTGGTGGTATCCTGACTTAAGTTCGACTTTCGAGAAGATGACTGCCCCATAAAGCTCATCTAGCAGTTCATCAATCATTGGGATATGAAACTTATCTAACACAGTCTCCTTGTTCAAAGCCAGGCAGTCCATGCAAAATCTCCAACTACCACTTTTTCTTCATTAACAGGAATCGATTGGTAAAGAGGCTCATGCTGGGCCTAATAATTACTTCTTCAAGCATCTCTTGGATCAACTTTTGTATCACATCCTTCCGAATATGAGGATATTTCTACGGTCTGAAACTGATATGATGAACATCCTCCTTTTTGTGAATGACATGCTTGTGCTCCCTCGATGGTGGTAAACTGCTCGATTGCTAAAATGCATCAAGAAACTCTCTGACTCGGAACCCCAAATCTCCTTTATGATTTGCAACTCAACCAAATAACTTAACCTTGCTCCCCACATCGTCTTGACCATGGTTTTGAGCAAGACCATGATTTTGCATGACAACACCACATTTCTACCCTCCACCATGATATCACATCCTTCTGAATATGAGGATATTGCTACGGTCTGACACTGATATGATGAACATCCTCCTTTTTGTGAATGACATGCTCGTGCTCCCTCGATGGTGATAAACCGCTCGATTGCTGAAATGCATCAAGAAACTCTTCTGACCCGGAACCCCAAATCTCCTTTATGCTCTGCAACTCAACCAAATAACTTAACATTGCTCCCCACATCGTCTTGACCATGGTTTTGAGCAAGACCATGATTTTGCATGGCAACACCAAATTCCTACCCTCCACCTTGAACTTCGTTGTCAGAGATTTCCAATCCACTTTCGTCTCCCCAAGAGTTTGTAGCCACTTCAATCCCATAATCACATCAATGATACTCAAGTTCAGGGGAAAGAAGTCCTCTACCGCTCGTAGGCCCTGCTGTGTCAAAGCTGCTCATTAGAACAATTTTCAATTTTTCTCCACATTCCATGTCCCAATAATGACACCAAAGCTCCCCGTATCTACCAACTCCAACCCTAGATGATCCATAACCTGATTAGAAATGAAATCATGTGTGGCTCCACTATTTACCAACACCACAATCGGCTACACCCCAATATGTCCCCTCACTATCAAGCGTAGTTCAGCGTAAATCCTACCACTGAATTGAGGGACACCTCCATAACATCGAAGTGCAAATACTCCTCTTCATCCACCGTGTCTTCCTGCGACTCCTCACTATCTATCTCCTTCTCATTAACTGCAAGGACTTGTAGCATGCGCTCCTTGCAACGGTGCACCGGGCCTTATTTCTCGTCACATCGGAAACATAATCATTTCGCTCTTTTATCCTGCAGTTCTGCATCGGTAAGACGCTGGAAATAGCCCCCAGAATGGGTCCCCACATTTTTCTCCTTCGATGTCTCTTTCTAAAATGGCACCATTTGGATCCTTGGTGGCTTGGCCATCGAGACAGTTTTGTAGAATCCCCCCAAGGTGCTGCCCTTGCTAGTCTTCTTCAAATATTTTTTTGTAATCCATCATCTAAATGAGCTCCATCGTCTCCCTCAATTCCAACGGTTTCAAAGGTCGAAGGGCTGCTCGGATGTCGGATTTTAAGCCCAACAAGAACTTTCCCTTCAGTCATGCTGTAGAAATGCCTCTCAACCGCCCTGACAAGAACTCGAACTTCTCTATGTATTTTGTGAATGTCCCCTCCCGAGTCAGAGCATTGTAAGCGCTTTCCTCCTCGTCGCCCTCTTGTTCGATTTCATTCCCTTTCGATTCGGCCAAGGATTCTCTGATTAACCCTTGGTTAGGGTTTGCAATTTGAATCGACTGCGAGTTCTTGGATTGCATCTCCAGAAGTCTTTTCAAGGTTTCCTCTATGCTCCCAAATCGATCATCCATTAGATTCTTTATGGAAGAAAACCTATCCTCCATGATAGCTAACATTTCCTCCATTCCCTATCTAATTTGTCATACTTCTTCCACTGTATCCACTTTGTTTGTTGTCATTCCTTCAAGATCTCGATTTGATACCAATTTGATACGATCTGAGACCAAAAACAACGAACAAATAACAAAAGAATTGTGAGAGGTGGGGAAACTCCATCGAGGGCTAATTTTACTAATACCAACGAAAACAAACAAGATTCGACGTTGATCTACTGTTTGAGAGGTAGATCATCTCTTCACAAACCCTGGACGTCGCTAGAATCACCACAAGAAAAAAAAACTGCAACAAATATAACATAAAACGAACCCTAGACAATTGGCCCTCCTAAATACTCTCTAAAACCCTTTCCAAACTCTTCCCCCCAAAAATCCTCTTAATTTTCTCCCCTTGTGTACGTGATTAGAGTGTTGGTGGGCCCCACTAGGGAGAAGAAATCCTCTATGGTTGGACCAAGAGTTTCCACCCTCTCCTATTGAACCGATCAGCGTATGGGTGAGAAGAGTGGGTCAGTCAGCTGGGTCTAGACTGGTTCTGCCTGGACAGACAGCCTGACAGGTTACACAAAACTAATAAAGAAAAAAACAATTGACAACATCAGATCAATCATCAAACATTGTTTGTATTTCTATAGGACATTACAATAACAAACTTCAAACTAGACAGTAAAGAGAATTATTTTCTTTTTCCTTCTTTTTTTTTTTGGGGAAATTTACAAGCGTTCCTTACAATTCTTATGTATTTAAATATCTAACACCTAAAATTTGAAATTTACATGTACAATGGTGCCATAAACCTTTGCATGAAAAGGGGTATTTCACTTTTAAAAAGTTAGTTATAGTGGTTTTTTTTCTATGATATTAAAATTTTGAGTGTTATACATATAAAAATGAAAGCCTAGGGTTAGATATGTAAATATATAATAATTGTGTGGTCTTTATATAAATGCCCCCTTAATTTTCTCCAAAAAATGTAACTACAAAAGAGGATGAGTACTTCTGCTAGTTATTATGAACCAAATAAATAACAGACTAATGCATGCTAACGAAATCCATGATATCAAGTTACTTACTGGCATTTGCTTGACATGATTAGAAGCCTCAAATGAGCCATAGTACAAGAGTTGGTCCACTACATTAACATTTCCTTTTGGACTACAGACGGTAGGCTGGGAGATACTTAAATTCAAGTCAATGCCATGACCAAAATCTGTTCCATTGAGTTAGATCGCCAACAACGTTTTCAACTAGCAGTGAATTATGTATAAAAAAGAACAAAAAAGCGTGCAATTCTTAACTATATAAAGCAACATAATATCTAGGCCAACACCTTCAACATCATCCCTGGGAAGATCTCCTTCGTAAGCGTGTTGCTGAAAATTGGTGACAGCTTCCTTCCCTTTACATGTTATTGCAGCTTTATCATGCACCCTGGTGTCCGTGAAGCGGAAAAACAAAAGAAAAAAAAAGGGAGGTGTTTTATATCTTAACAACCGGATAGATGGTAATAACTCTAAGGAAATTCAATGATCAATAAATTCCATGCTTTGATGAACCTTGCAGTTTTCAATTCACCGTCAAATAACCCACCTTATACATACCTGCATGCAAGCATTGGGTTCTCAATAGTAAAAACTGGTTTTCTTAAAGTTCTGTGCCTCCTTAAAACTAGTCAGGAGGCTTTTAGTAAAGGAACAAATATTAGATGCTCAATTAATTAGTGTTGGTAGGGATATATAGGTTATGAATTTTCTTAATAATGAAGGCCCACATATTAATGCAAAAGATAAAAAATATGATCACGTACACTCATGACATGAAAATTAGGATATCATGTATTCATGCAGAATAAATAAATCAACATCCCATAGATTTGTGCCAAGGAAATCAAAATTTAACAAATTCATGCCAAAGAAGGAAATCAAGATCCATGAATCCAAAACCCATATTTAATTTTTTAATCGTTTTCTTATTTCATTCCAAAATTAGTCTATATATTGCTTTGTATCAAATGTTTTGGCCATAACAAAGAAATTTTTTTTTCCCATTTCATTTTTTACATGATATTAGAGTCAATTGCACTGCTAGTCCCATCCTAGTGTCGCTACTGCCTCTAGCCATCTCCCAGTGTAACCAGCCCCTATTGTTAGCATTATTATCTCCCTGTGATACTACTTGGCCGCTTTCTCAAATTAGCAGCAATGATTTGGCTGCAAATTGCATTCAGGATCACACAATCAAAATATGCTACGCTTTTCAAAAGCTTGACTCTAAATCTGTTAATGACTTACATTAACAAGCATCAAGATCTCAAGTGTCTCATCCACATAAATCAAGAAAGCCAAAAGCCTATTATGCTACCAACAACACTAACCATTTCCATATGGTTGCTAGATAGTGGTGCTTCTCACGACATCATCGCCTACTTTGGTAATCTCTCACTACATACTTTGTGTAACGACCTTGATAATGTTATATGATTGGATATGGCATGAATTAACCCATAACCCACATTGGTTAAAGCTCTTTATCTTCTACATCTCACACATTTTCCTTCAAATAATGTCTTTGTGTACCCAATATTACAAGAATAAAAAAACTTTATTTCATATAACCCTTTTTTTTTTGTGACCATGTAACTATTAATTCATACTACCATTTTCCATGTGAAGGATGTAAGCACAAGTGAAATCTTTTGAAGGGGCAAACTAAAGATGGTGACTATGAATGGCTAGTCTCTCCACTCCACTAATCTCCACTCATTGTCTTTTTTAACCTCAAAACCCTTCGTCTGAGTGGCATAAAAAATTTGGCCATCCATTCTTTTCAATTCACATATTTCACAATTCAATCTAGATTTATCAGCTTTGATATTATCAAATATCTATTACGATGCATGTCAATGCAATAAAAGCCATAAAGGTCTATTCTCTGCATCCACTATTGTAGCTTCAGTACTTTAAATATCATGTCAGCTTAGTCATTCACTTCATAAAATACATTTGGTATTATCCACTCAAGCAAAAATCTCATATTCACAATGTCTCTATACTCATATAATCAAAATGAGTATCATGCTCTTAGCACATTTCAATCAACTAATGACATTTATCATCTTAATTGTCTATCACTGACCTAAATATAGAGATATCAAAAATTTATCTCACTCAATAACCATCC
Organism: Phalaenopsis hybrid cultivar; assembly: GCA_002079205.1. NCBI lineage: Eukaryota > Viridiplantae > Streptophyta > Magnoliopsida > Asparagales > Orchidaceae > Phalaenopsis > Phalaenopsis hybrid cultivar. Next base: position 166,113 of record JXCR01133519.1, read on the forward strand.
AAACAATCCAAGTTTGGGTAGACTCAATTATTATCCGAGTCAAGCTTGAGTGAAAATTATAGACCCAATTATTGTTGTCCAATTCAGGTTGTCTCGATTAACTCAATATCAACTCGAAATTGACACAATTATTCAAGTTCAGGATAGGCGGGCAAATTGAATTAAATGTGTCATGCTCATTTAAATTGAATTGTATTGACCCAAAAAATCATATGATTCATATAATAAATAGATTGGCAAGTCAAATTTGATTGAGTTAGGTTAGAGTAAAATATTTTGACCTAAAGGGTTTGAGTCAAACATATTCAGGTTGGATCAACTTTGGGATAGACTCAAGCCGGACCCATCAAGCTGAATTGACATCCCTCACCGAACATAATGGATAATCTATAAAGTCATTATTATATTGTTGAAAGTAGTCTCTATCTCTCCCCCTCTCCCTCTCCTAACTATGCATTCATGTCATTTTTTGATTAAAATCTTGTTTTTGTCATGATAGACTGCTGCATAAATTGTCAAACAAATTCATTTCATCTCTCCATATAAATAACATCTTAGCTTGCCGCCCAACCATTCCAAACATCATGTGCTCAATTGCCTTTGTTACCCATGTCTTCACCTATACACCATGAATAAACTTAAATCTCACTCCAAACCTTGTGTTTTACTCAACTACACTTGCAATCAAAGTGTTTGTCACAGCCTCAACACTACCACATCCACATTTATCCATTATCATGTATATTTTGTTGAGTCTATCTTTCCCTTTGCATCTCCTTCCTTACCTATAAAGACAACCTCAAGATAGTATCCTCCCGACAGGCAACCTACCCTTCCCCCCAAGACCTCTTTCATGCACACAATCCACAACACCCTCATTTGTAGTGCCACCATATATGACCTCCATACCAAACAAAACACACTATACCCCCAACTTCATCTACAACACACCAAGGTCTCTCTTCCACAACAACACCCCACCAATAACCTCTTACCACAATAACACTCACCTAATCACCATCAAGACAATAACAACATTTGCAAATCAATCCAAAAACTTGCTCCATGACTAAACTAGCCCAATCAATGAATGCCTAGTCTCTCCATAATGTGAAAAACCATCATATGGGTGGCATCATAAATTAAGGCTATCTGTAGTTTTCAATTCTAATGTTTCCATGTTCAAACTAGTTTTATGGCTATCTGTAGTTTTCAATTCTAATGTTTCCATGTTCAAACTAGTTTTATCATCCTCAATGTCATCAACTCTCCGTTATAATTTGTCAATACAATAAAAGTTATAGAAATTCATTCTTTGTCTCAATTATTGTCAGCAATTTTATATACCGTGTCATTAGGGTTGTAATCTAGCCGAGCCAAATCGATTATGTCATGGTTTGGACTTGGGTTGGTTGAGTCAAAAGTTGGTTATGTTCGTTCAAGCTAGAGACAAGCTTAAAAAATATGTTTATACTTAGCTTGCTTAATTTTTTTTAATGTTCATACTTTTGATTTGTACTTGGCTTATTTTTATTAATTAAGAAGCAAAAAATTAGAATGAGCATTAAATTTTTCAAATAAAATTAAACATTTGATTTGTAATTTATTCTTCATATAAAACTAATAAATAAATTAAAATTTAAATGAGTATTTATTTTTTATATGGTTATCAACAAGTGATCTTATGAATCTCAATAAATAAGTAATTACATAGATTTCAAATTAGAAATTTAACATGTTAATGACAAGTAAATAAAATACTATATAATTTGTAAATATTTTGTAATCAAATAACATAACTACGGTCAAGCCAGTTCATTGAAATAAAATATATAAAAAGAGAATCTTTGAATTTATGTGTATGTTAATATTAAATTATAATATGTTATTATTAAATATATTATTCAATATGTTCTAATTAATCTAATTTTATCTAAATAATATATCATACAAGTATAAAACATTTAACAAGTTACCTGTTGAGCAACAAATAAGTTTGTTCGTAAACATTTAACTTGCAAGTTGGACTATGTTCAAATTTGATTCATTTAAGCTCCGAGTTCTTAAAAAATTTTCAAATATATTTATTTACTAATTTGAACAAACAAGATCCAATATTAATCGAGCCTAGTTCGAGTTGTTCATCAAGTGAATTGGTTCATTTATATCCCTACATGCCATTAATCTTTGTCAATCGCCATACCAATTTATTTAGTACAACACACTTGAGTAAAAAGCTTGTTAGTCGCAAAAATCAACTTATACTTCGACCATACAAACGAAACAAGCTCTTCACGCATTTCAATCCAAAAGTGACATCTAAAATCGCAAAAAATCCATCACACAATTGAACGTAGGTCTATTAAAAATTTGAACCAAATCAACTACCCGTCGCAAAAATCTAAGTTGAGGTTCATGCAATTCCGATTCAAGTCATGTTCAAATCTGAATTATTATTAGTCCTATTCGGGTTGACCAAATTAACCTCAATTGAGCCCAAAATTAATCTGATTATTATATGAGTATAGGTTAGATAGGTTTATTAGGTTAAACAAGTCATATTAGAGTTAATTGAATCATGTTGATCTAAATATAACTCATACAATAAATAGACTGTCAGGTCACCTTCAAGTTAAGGTTAGGGTCAAATATTTTGACTCATATAATAAACAAAAAATATTTAAATCAAGCATACTTTGGTTGAGTCAACTGGCTAGACCCAAACCCTTCCCGCCTCAATCCAAATTGACGCCTCTAAATAAACATAATGGATACTTTGAAAAGAGTCATTGTTATATTGTTGGAAGTACTCTCTCTCTCTCTCTCCTCATGCATCCACTATATTTTCTATTTGGACTCATAGCTTATTGTTATGATAACCTACCTCAAAAAATGTCTACCCAACCCTCGTTTTCATCTCTCCTCTCCATATGAATGACCACTTAGCTCGCCTACCAATTATTCCCAAATTCATGTGTTCGACTTCCTTTGCTCTACATGACTTCACTCATACACCATAAATAAATTTATATATCGCTCCAAACCTCGAGTCAGACCCAAAACCAACTTGTCATTCCAAACAGATGCCTTTACTTAAGCATAATGGAGACTTTGAAAAGCATCATTGTTATATTGTTGAAGGTACTCTCTCTCTCTCTCTCTCTCTCTCTCATCTTAGTGACATGGGATGCAATTTTTCCATGGGCAAGAGACTTCCGCCCTGTAGATTCGAGGCATAGGGATCTCATGATCATGGAAGTAATAGGCCCACAAATTTGGTTTCTTTTTTATTTCCTATTTGCAGCAAGTTTTTATTATTATTATTTTCTTTCTTTTCTGATATTTTCCTGTTCCTTTATTTTCAAATTAAGTGATTTGGTTTTAGAAAACTACCTATTTATATGTTGTTATTTTATGATTTAGCAGACTTTCAACTACTATTTTGCATTTGAAATATTTTCTCTATTTTATGCTCTCCAAAATGTTGTATTCTCTTTTCTTTTTGCAAATGGTAACATATGTATTTGCTCAGAAATATATGGTGGATCCTTCTTGCCAACCATAACCTGTTGTTTTGTTTGATCACTGTGCATGTTGTTTGATGGCCATAAATTGTTGTTGGCCGCAGGAAAGCAACATTTTTCCATTTCCATTTTGTTATCATTCCAACATCCACACTAGAATTCAGTCTTCATCCCTCCTTCCACTCTCGTTATCCATCTTACAACATTCCGAAGGCCTTATTATGTCCTCTAATATCATCTAACAACCCTAGAATGATATCATCTAATATCAAAGACGGACAAACCATGGTTGGAAGCATTACCCGTGCATTGCATTCCTAATTGTTCAGAAAAAATTGAAATTCAAGGTAAAACAACAATGCATTTGAAATACAGCCCTTCGTTAATTTTCTATATATTTGAAATTTGTCCGATTTTTAAATTAACACCTCAATGTCGTCGCCGCGGCCAGCGCCGCTATTACTAGCCACCTGCGCCCGCCACCAACACATTAACTTTAACATTAAAATATATTATTTTTATTTTACTTCAAATTTTATTTTGTTTTATTTTTAATGAAGCAAAACGTATTTCAAATATAATGCATTACTCTTACATTGCATTTATTTTATATTATATTTCTGCCAACCAAACAAACTCTAACTTTTAGGAATTAGTCATTCAATATCTAACACAAAAATTCATAATACCTTGACCACAATAAAAAATTCTCATATCATCCACTTAGCCTTGGCCCTAAACCTAACCCTAAACCACAATTTTTTTTGTCAAAACTTCCATTTAGAAGAACAAAGCGTCATGCCGCCAAGGAGAACCCCTCAATGAGATGCTCAGAAACTCATTATGAAAGGCATGCAAAGAACAGTCCTCCAATTGCAACTAATATTTATAGCCTTTGAGATGAGACAATCTCGTGAAATCAACCACAGCTGCAACGATGACTCGCTAGTTCCAGTGGAGAAAGAAAATCTCTTTCATCGGGAAATTTCCAGCAACAAATAACCAATACCCAGCAGTTTGGTATGGAATATCAAAGAATAAGCGAGAATCCTGATGTAGCTTGTCAAATTTTAACGATCGTACAAATCTGGAAGAGTTTATCGAGTGACTCCAATCAATCAAATGAATATTTTAACACAAAGACGTTCAACATGACAAAAGAGTTAAGTTAACATCTATGAAGCCAAAGAATAATAAATCTTTGCAGTGGGAGAATTTGAAGCATATTTGACAACAAAAAAGATAAGTTTAAGATCAACAATTGGTTTAAGATGAAAAAAAGAAATACAATGCAAATACCTTCTTTCACATTGCTGACAATATATATACATAAAACTTCACAACCTACGCCATGAGATTCTTATATGAAGGAGTGCATTGCTAATTGATCAACTCTTATTGAAATAAGAGTTAGTGAAACCAGAGGAGCACACAGTGACAAGATATTTTGGAGTACTAAAGATCATCTATCAGTAATGTGATCCAGCTACAACCATATTAGTCCCTACTTAACATACATACCCTAGTTTTAAAGATATAAAAACAACAACATCAATAGGTGACGCCACACTTTACGGATAAAGTTTAACCCCAAAATCATGTAGAGAGATTACACCTAGTGGAGACACGAAATCAACCCTGCCATTGGAGAAGTTCATACATAATAGAGATAAATTGAATAGCACCAATATTGTTAGATACATCCCAGCCAAAAAGTGTTTCTAGTGTTACAGTTTTGGGGACATTGTATAAAAAATGATAATTTTTATCGAGAAGGGAGCAATTGAAGAAATGTTACATCCCAGCCAAAAAGTGTTTATAGTGTCACAGTTTTGGGGACATTGTATAAAAAATGATAATTTTTATCGAGAAGGGAGCAATTGAAGAAATGGACTGTGACACAAGAGAATGAGAAAGCAAAAGATAAGTATCAGCTTGCAGCTAAGGAGAGAGAGATGTCAGTGATTCACGTCGATCCCAAGATAACATTAGTTGTCCCGAAAAATTAACAGGGTTAAGATTTTTTACTCGAATCCGACCTAAAAAATTATTCGGGTTAACACAAATTTAGATTTTGAGTTGAGTTCACGTCAAGTTGGCATGTCAGATCAATTTTTACACAATTATTCGACAAGAGTGTTGAATAACAAATTTGAAAATCTCCTTAGGTGCTTTGTGAGAAAGAACACCAACAGTAAGATCTAGGTCCTTCCAAAGAAGAAGAAGCCTCTCCTATCCGAGAGAATGACACAGGACGTGATTTTTCTAGCGGGCACAAGACTTCCAACCTATAGTTCCACAACATGTGGATTATGCGATCGCAGGATTAACGGGCCTGGAAAATCCTTCTTTTATTCATTTCCTATTTGCAACAAGTTTTCTTCTTCTTTTTTATTTCCTATTCATCTATTTTCTAATTAAGTTATTTTCTTTTAAGGAACTATTTATAGGTTGTTATTTTGTTGGTTAGTAGTCTTTTGATTATTATCATTGTGTTTGGAGAAATTTTCTCTGTTTTATGCTCTCAGGGGTGTTGTATCATCTTCTTTTTGCAATTGGTGTATATTTAATTTGCTCAGGGCCAAGTGGTGGATCCTCCTAGCCATGAGCTATAATAATTTCATGATTCTTCCAGTTTCAACAACTATCTATTTGAAACACCTCTCAGTGTCCTAAACACAAGCAATGCCCTTCTATTTTTTTCTTGTTTATGTTGGTAGATATTATCATATGTAATTGTAATATTGTTGAGCAAAATTTTGTCACTTTTCTTGCCAAATGATTCTATATTAAAGATACACGACCATTGCACCGTTTCTTGGTGTAGTTGTTCTGCAACCATACATACTTCTCTTATCTCAATGTTGGCAAGTCATTTATCTCCTTGCTCACACTAAGAATGGTTGCCACTCCAATAATAGCACCACATGCTTCATCACAGAGCTCACACTTTGGATTCGTGCTAACCGATCTGATTTATCATAAAATTGGCATGGGTAGCTTGGTGAATAAATTGTCTCAAATTATACACTGCCCCACCAATACAAATCATTGGACTACGGCTAAATGACTGCTATGATTTTATGTGGCACTAATGATTGTAATATTATTTTTCATCGTCTCACCATTTCAATTTCATGTAGCATCCAAAGCTGATCATGCAAGTAATAATGATAATTTTATCTTTATAAGCACCCACACTGTACTTGCACAAAAGGCCTCAAGTGCCATAAAAAAGAAAAGTATTGTAGCCCACTTTTTTAATGAGTTGAATGCTCCTTTATTGCCACCACAGCTAAATTCCGTTAGGTGTTCTCCCTATTCATCAAACTGTCCATCCACCTTAGGCCTCAGTCATTTATTGTGATAATATGGATATCACTCATCTTCGTGTGCATCCTTCTTCAATCACAGATTAAGCATATTGTTATATACTATGATATATTTGAGAGAAGTTGAAAATAATACATTTGGTGTAATACATGTATAGTTTGAGGATCAACTCGCATAAGTGAGAACCAATTTCAAAAATCAAGATCCCATAAAACCAGAACCAATTTTTCAACAACTCGCAAAAGTGAGCACCAAACTACTTTTGTGCACTTGCTTATCTAGATTGAGCACCAAAATTGAATAAATAAACATATAATTAATTATTTTTGGCAGGCATGCACAGGTTATGAATCTTCTTAATTAAATCCAGCAAATTAATGCCAAAGACGGAAAACAAACCCCATGAATTCATATTAAGAAAATCAAAATCCCACAGATTTATGCAAAACAAGGAAACTTAGAATCTCATGGATTTATGCCGACGGAGGAAATTAGGATTCAACGAATTCATGACAATAAAAAAAAATCAAGATCCCATAAAACCAGAACCATTTTTTTTTTAATCAGTTGTTACTTTCTTATTTCATTCCTAGATAGGTCTATATATAGGCTTTTCTTTTAATAATTCCATGAATAAGAAAGAGTTTTCTTGCCTTCGTGTTTTTTCTACAATTTTATGTGAGAAATCAAATATTAGTGTTAAATTAGAGGCAATACATCTTAGCTTTTATATTCTAACTGCAAGCTTAACAACTAAAAACAGAGAAACAATCAAGTTAGATTAACAAAATAAGAATTAATAAAAATGTTGGGAAATATCTCATACTTCTGGACGAGTAATTGAACCACGCGAGCTTCCCAACGACCAAACTTGTGACGGGTAACCCCGCTGTATTTTGAGCTTCCCCTTGACAATCCAGTGCTTTGGCGACGAAGAACGTGCACAAATTCCTCCTTCGTCAAATTTCTCATCTGTTATTTCGTAAAGAAGACAACTCATATATCCACATTAAAAATCATCACACAGTCAGCTCAATACGTAAGCATTTAAACTCTTACCTGCTTCAAATCCTCCTCATAATCACTAAGGCTGAAATTAATGTCAGCGTCAAGCCCACGAAATTTAACGGCAGCCCGATCATATGCCCTGCTAAGAAAAAATCAATTAGACTTCATCTATCCACAAGATACATCTAAGAAAAAAAATTGAACTAAATGAAAAATAAAAAAATAGCTAACCGGGCTGCATCATGCGCGGTATCAAAACCCCCTGTAGAAACAATCGAAATAACATCACCAAAATAAATGTTCAGGCAACTTTATCCCTAATCTCATTCACGTCACAGCATGAAACAAATATGAAAAAAAGTATTCGTACCCAAATAGACTTGTTTCCCACAATCCCTGAAACACAAAAAGAAAACTCGTAAAAAATTTAAGAAAATCAAAGAACACCTACTAAGGAATGGGATAAAATATGATACCCACCAGATGTGAGACTCCCATCTCCCTGTTCTCCGGTAAAATGTGACTCCCCGATAAGCNCAAATATGAAAAAAAAAGTAGTCGTACCCAAATAGACTTGTTTCCCACAATCCCTAAAACAAAAAAAGAAAACTCGTAAAAAATTTAAGAAAATCAAAGAACACCTACTAAGGAATGGGACAAAATATGATACCCACCAGATGTGAGACTCCCATCTCCCTGTTCTCCGGTAAAATGTGACTCCCCGATAAGCGGAGCTGCGGGATCTCGGCCCCCGCCTGCTTTTCTTAACCTGAAGCTGCTGTTGCTGCGGATGAAGGAGCGTAACCTCCTCTGCGGCCGGCACATCAGCATGGAAGTCAGTAAAGTCCTCCCAAGTCTGCCTGGACAACGGATGCCACTCCGAAATACCCTGCGGCTGTTGCGGAAAAAGCTGATGAGTAACGAGGCGGGACTCAGAAATGAGTCTTATCTCCTCTACTTCCTCTTCCGATACTGTTGCATTCTTGAGGATACCAAACCGAAAGGTCGGGCGAATTGAGGCCTCGTCCTCATCAGATATGTTGCTGGAATCTTCNTTCTGAAATACCCTGCGGCTGTTGCGGAAAAAGCTGATGAGTAACGAGGCGGGACTCAGAAATGACTCTTATCTCCTCTACTTTCTCTTCCGACACTGTTGCATCCTTGAGGATACCAAACCGAAAGGTCGGGCGAATTGAGGCCTCGTCCTCATCAGATATGTTGCTGGAATCTTCGACGTTGAGGACGGAAGAGTTCGAAGACTCAGAATCAGCCATCTGGCTACCGTCAGTTCCTTCTTGAAGGACCTTCTTCTGCATCAACGACTTAGTGAATGATGCCACATTGAGATCCAGTATCATCTCCGAAACGCGAAATATCCACGTTGGAGCGTGGCAAAGCCGAATCGTTCTTAGACATCACGTATTACATTCCTACGCATTTATAGGTTCCTTGATTGCCCCTGTTATCCTTCGACCCGACCTTCCTCGCCTCGGTGTTTTGTTCTACACACCCTCCTTCTTCGGTAAGCAGATAGTGAAATGGGAGGGAAAGATCTAGCCGGTGATCGAAGACGGAGGAAGCATCAACCCCGAAGAATCCATAGATGATGGTCACTCTGACACACCAAAGGAAAGAAAGAAGGCGATAAACAAAAAGAGATTATAAGAATCTTGATTCTGTATAGTGACGTGCCGGAGCGGAGCAGAAGATCGGCGGCGACGATGGAGAGCACCGGTAACCGGAGATCGATGAAGAAAGCTTGGGACAAGGAAGCCGAACGGNGCGTTGAGGATGGAAGAGTTCGAAGACTCAGAATCAGCCATCTGGCTACCGTTAGTTCCTTCTTGAAGGAGCTTCTTCTGCATCAACGACTTAGTGAATGATGCCACATTGAGATCCAGTATCATCTCCGAAATGCGAAATATCCACGTTGGAGCGTGACAAAGCCGAATCGTTCTTAGACATCACGTATTACATTCCTACGCATGTATAGGTTCCTTGATTGCCCCTGTTATTCCTCCACCCGACCTTCCTCGCCTCGGTGTTTTGTTCTGCACACCCTCCTCCTTCGGTAAGCAGATAGTGAAATGGGAGGGAAAGATCTAGCCGGTGATCGAAAACGGAGGAAGCATCAACCCCGAAGAATCCATAGAAGAAGGTCACTCTAACTCACCAAAGGAAAGAAAGAGGGCGATAAACAAAAAGAGATTATAAGAACCTTGATTCTGTATAGTGACGTGCCGGAGCGGAGCAGAAGTTCGGCGGCGACGATGGAGAGCACCGGTAACCGGAGATCGATGAAGAAAGCTTGGGACAAGGAAGCCGAACGGAAGGATTAGAAACTGAATGGTTCCATCAATTTCAAATAAAATTAAGGGTAATCACTCAAAACCGCATTTGAAATATTGATATTTACAAAATTAACTTCCGTGTGGTTTTTTTTTTACAACGCGGGAATAATGCATGCAAGTATGCCACGAATATGAGTGTAAACCAGCGGAACAAGAGCGAGCTCAGACTCAGCTCACGCTCAGTTAAGTTTATATTTCAAGCTTAAAAAATATGTTCATATTCGGCTCGTTTGCTTAGCGAGTCTTTCACGAACAAAGATTTATTTTGACAACCCTAATCAGTAGTCATAAGATATTAAGGATTTGGGCAAGATTTTAAAACATCATTTGAATCTAATTTAATAATTTTTATTTTATTTTCTTAACTAATACTTTTAATTGATTATAAATATTTGTAGCCTTGTAGTCAATTAATTTTTTTTAAATACTACTCGTCAAATATATATAATTGATTAGTAATATTTCGCGCCAAAACGAGTCGAACACGAGTTGTTCGTGAACAACGAGCCATTTTGATAGGCGCAGCCACGAACAAATATTTAAAAAATAGATAAAAAAATAATATATGTTAAGCTTTTATCAAGAATTTTGATATTTGAGGAGAATATAAAAATGATTACAATATTTATATTATATTATTTGGACGAGAAAGAAAGGCTTCGTTTTTCTAGTTTTTTTTTTTTTTTTTTTTTTTTTGGAATACAGACAATTTATCAACTAAAAATAATTGTAAAAACATTTTTTGAAAAATTTTGATTATTATTGAATGAAATTTAGTTATAATATAAATTTAAATGTAAAAACTTTCTTTGTTCATAGAACACATGAGGGATTGTCCTTGCACTATATCCTTGAATTAAAGGGGAATCCATGTCGTATCCATGTTTGGATCCAAAGAGTCTATAGTCTTGATAGAAAAATCAAAATTTTCCATCATAACATTTCGTCTCTCAGAAAACTTGATGTTCTTTCAAGATTCCTCTTCTAAGTTTAGAAGATATGATTGCTTTCTGTGATGAATGTTGTCTATCGAAGGAATGCCTCAAACTTGTTAACCAAGAGTGTTTCCTTTCTCCAAAAGTGATGAGCGAATCTTTTCTCCCACAAGACTCCTTAAACTCTAAAAGGAGTATACTTATGATGAAAATTTAATAACTACTACAAGCAAACTCATTTACGACTCTAAATTTATTTTGTAATAACTTTTGGGCATCCCGAATGCTTTAACAATGGACATCCCAATACGAATCACGATTGAGTAACATTTCACCATCGAATCAACCAAATTAACCTTGATTGCTCGCAAATGAAAAATAAAAAAATCTCACTAGGCTTAACAAATCTGTTGAAATTCAGAATAATGTGAAATAAAGTTGAATACTTGATTGTTTCATTGATATGAATAGGGGGTATAAATAACCCTTACAAGAATCATATACTAGGAAAAATAATAAAAAGTAAATGATATGAAAAAAAAAATATATCACCTAATATCTTCAATAATCAAATCATATTAACTGTTTGGAGATATAGTAAATAACATAAAATATGAAAACAAATAATCCCTAATCCAAGGAAATAAATATAAAATAGGAAAAAAAAAACATCTCCTTAATTCTAAGGAAATAATTTATTCATCATAACTTCTTACATGAATAAATTATTTCCTATTATAACTCCTAACACTCCCCCTCAAAATTGGAATGTATGTTAATAATTTCTAACTTGCTGAGTAGTATCGAAAATTGAGAAGAGTTTAGTGGTTTTGTAAAAATGTTTGTTGGTTGTTCTAAAGTAGACACATGAGTTAACTTTATTATTCCTTTTTGAACTTTCTCCCGTATGAGATGACAATCAATCTCGATGTGTTTTGTTCACACATGGTATACCATATTCGAGGCGATGTGAAGTGATGCTTGGTTATCACAAAATAAATTGACGGGATGTGAATGCTTGATCCCCAAATCCTGTAAAATTGTTCTTAGTTAAATAATCTCGTAGCAGGTAGCGGTCATTGACTGACATTCAGCTTCTGCACTAGAACATGATATTGTGGTCTATTTCTTAGTTTTTCAGGAAATTAATGAACTCCCAAGGAAGATAAAATACCCAGCAATTGATCTTCGAGTGTCACGACACCTGACCCAATCTGCATCGCAAAAGACATTTAGTTAGGTTGAGCTTTCTGCTGAGAGGAAAATTCTGTCTTGTTGTCTGTTTTACATGACGTAGAACACGATGAGTTGCTTCTAAGTTAGACACTCGTGGTATGTCCATAAATTGGCTTAAGATATGAACTGCATATGTCAAGTCAGGACGTGTGATAGTCAAGTAGATTAATCTCCCAACTAGTCTTCGGTATGATGATGAATCACTGACATATTATCCTTTTGATTTGCTAAGGGATAAATTTTGTTCCATAGGCAAAGTGTCTGGTTTTGCACCGAGGTACCCAACATCCTCGAGTATTTCAAGAGCATACTTTTGCTGTGAAAGCACAATACCCTTTTGGGATCGTGCAACCTCAATGCCAAGGAAATAGCTCAATTATCTAAGGTCCTTTAATTCGAATTGGTTCCTCAAGAATATTTTTACATATTCAATTTCTTGTAATTCATTCCCTCCAATGATGACATCATCTACATATATAAGAAGGGCGATGAATTTATCATTCTGGGATCAGACAAACAAGGAATAGTCTGCCTTTGATTGCATAAATTGGCTTACGTTAGAGCAGTGGAAAGCTTGATGAACCATTGTCATGAAGCTTGTTTGAGACCATAAAATGATTTGTGCAGTTTACAAACTTGAGTCTCCCCCTTTCATCCGAGGTCAGGAGGTAGTGACATATATACGTCTTCGTCGAGGTCCCCATGCAAGAAAGCATTATTGCCATCTAGTTGGTGGAGATATAATTGCTTGGTTGAAGCTAACACAAGGAGTAGGCGAACGGTTACAAGCTTTGCTACAGGGGCAAAGGTTTCTTGGTAATCTAGCCCATCAATTTGATAATACCCTTTTGCCACTAATCTGGCCTTGTAGCGTTCAATTTTCTCATATGCATGAAGTTTGATTTTGTATACCCATTTGCATTCAATTGGCCTTTTTTCAAGTGGTAATGGTACAAAGGACCATGTGTCATTGTCGTTGAGTGCGTCAAGTTCTTCTCGCATAATAACTTGCCACTTTGGATTACAAGCAGCTTCTGCAAAGGGGCTTCGCTCCTTTTCAATTGAAAGAGCGGTGGTAAAAGCACGATGTTTACATGACAATCTGACATATGAAAAAATGTCAGTTAAAGGATAGAGGGTATCTGTAGTTTTGGCCAACACAAAGTTCAATGTTGGGGGGGTGTCGTGAGGTAAGAGAAATACCAACAAGATACTCACACAAATAACTAGGCGTTTTTGTTGTTCTCATTGGTCGTGGTGATGGTATTTGTTGGTTTGGAGTAGCATGTTATTCTGAGAATAAATTTGGAGTGAGTGAAGTTGAAGGAGTCACTTGAGAGGGGATTTTATTGTCTTGAGAAGATGAAATATTCTCTTGAGGTAATTCATCGAATGAAGGCATGTCGATGTGGGTACTGAAGTGCAGAATTGAACCTTTATCTGTAGAGAAAGAAGGGGAATGAAAAATGTTTTCATGAAAACGAACATCTGCTGATACAAAAATCTTCCCAGTTGAAAGGTCATAGACTCTGTAGCCCTTTTGCGCATATGGATACCCTAAGAAAAGATATCGAGTGGCTTTGGGATCAAACTTAGTTGGTCACTGATGATGTGTTGAAGCAAAACAAAGACACCCAAACACACGCAAATGATCATATGTGGGTTGTGTTTGGAAGAGCATTTCAAAAGGAGTCTTTCCTTAGAGAAGGGGAGTTGGTGTTCGATTAATTAGGAGGTGGCAGTTAGGATTGCATCTCCCCAAAATTTTGTGAGTAAATTAGCTTGAAAAAATAAGGCTTAAGCTATGATGAGTAAGTGGCGATGCTTTCTTTCAGCTACGTCATTTTGTTGTTGAGTGGAGACACAGCTGGATTGATGAACGATCCCTTTGTCGAGATAAAGATTCCTCAATATGAATTCATAATCATTATAACTTCGAATGATTTTGACCTTTACACTGAATTGTGTTTCAACAAGATTTATGAACTTGATGATGTATGAATGTGTATCTAATTTATGGTTCTTCAAATAAGTCCATGTGCATCTAGTATAATTATCAACAATTATGAGAAAATAATGTGTTTCTATGATTGAAGGAAATTGGTATCCTCCCCAAAGGTCAACGTGAATTAATTCAAAAGATGTTTTTGAGCTAATGGAACTTGTTTGAAAAGTTGAACGAGTTTACTTAACCAATGGGCAAATTAAACAATAAAAAACATTACAAATTTTCTTGTCTATAATTGTAGAAAAAAAAACAAGATGGAAACTTCATTCGATGGGTGGTCTAGACGTTTATGCCAGAGATTTGGGAATGGTGAAGTAGCAACATTGCACTTGCTCTTTTGTAGAGTATCAAGGTAGTAGAGTCCTCCTCTTTTAGTTCCCGTCCCAATCATCTTCCCCGATTGTTGGTCCTGTAGCACACAAATGTGGTTATTAAAAATGGCAAGGCATTGTGAATAAAGCACAAATTTACTAATGAAAATCAAATTTAATTTGAAGGAAGGGACACATAAAACATTTTGTGGAACGAAGTCAGAAAAATGGATGTTGCCTATGTGCATGACAGTTGCAGTAGCCCCGTTAGGCGAGCGAACTTTTTGATTGGTGACACTGGATTTTGTAGTAAGTAGGTTGGTTGAATATATCATGTGATCTGTTTCTCCTGTGTCAAGTATCCAGCTCATTTCTTTGTCAAACACAGAGACACAAAAGATTTTAATTGAGATATCACTCATGGTCGATGTACTGCCAACATGATTAGCCATCGAATTAGATTTGTTCTCTGCAAGTAGTGATATGAGACTTTGATGTTGTTCAGTTGTAAGGGTGAATGATGCAGGATTCATCGATGTATTGGTATCTACATGGTTGGCTTTAGGAGCAAAATTTTTTCGTTCAGGTTTATTGCCCGCTGGATTGGCTCTTTGTAGCTTCCTACAATCATTGATAGTGTCTCCCTGCCATCCACAATAATCGCATTTAAGATGTGTTCGGCATGTGTCTGAGATATGCCCAATTTGTCACATTTTCCACACTTTAAATGAGGATTTTTAGGCGTGAAAACCTTCTCTGGTTTCCGTGCATTATTCTTCATTGAAAAAGCTGAAGTTTTCGGGTGTGGTGCACTTACATTGTTCATCCCATGTTGTTTTTCCTCTTGGAGCGTGAGAGAATGTGTTTTGATGACAATGGGAAGAGGTTCCTTGAGCAAAATCTGCTCTCTTATACTAGTGTATGTTTCATTAAGGCTTATGAGGAATTTTATGGTTTTCTGGTTTTGCTGAAACTGCATCACTTCCTTCATGACACCACACGTGCATTTAGGAATGTTATAGAGGCTGTCACATTCATCTCATAGACCTTTGAGCTTGGTGTAATAAGCTCCAACTGTCATATCGCCTTGCTTGCAATCGCGGATGGCTCCTTCATCATAGAAAATATGAACGTTGTTGGTACGAGAAAAACATTCCTTCAAGTCGAGCCAGATTTCATGGGCAGTCTCATTGTATATTATACTTGCTCCAATATCTTCTGCAATTTAATTAAAAAACCATGTCTTTATAAGGTTGTTCTAACGCCTCCATTGTTGAAGTTTCGCGGTGAACTTCTGTGGTGGTTCTTTGACAGTGTGGTCGACGAAACATTCTTTGTTTTTTATTTTGAGAGCCATCAACATGGCACGACTCCAGGTATTGTAGTTTTCTCCATTCAACGGTTGTGTAATGAGCACAAGACCGGGTTAATCTGAGTAGTGAAGATAAAATGGGTCGTTCGGATTATCAAATTTGCTAGATTCAGGCTTGGCTAAATTTTGAGTTTTATTTGCCATGTTTTAAGGTCTAAAAAGAAGTTAAATGAGTGTTTCGGTGTGGAAGAGAAAATGGTAAGACTCATAATCGTGTTTGCTTTGATACCATGTTGAAATTCAGAATAATACGAAATAAAGTGAAATATTTGATTGTTTCATTGATATGAATGAGGGTATAAATAAACCTTACAAGAATCCTATAATAAAAATAAAAAATAAAAAGAAAATGATATGAAAGGAAAGATATATCACCTAATATCTCCAATAATCAAT
This sequence comes from Phalaenopsis hybrid cultivar, assembly GCA_002079205.1. Taxonomy (NCBI): domain Eukaryota; kingdom Viridiplantae; phylum Streptophyta; class Magnoliopsida; order Asparagales; family Orchidaceae; genus Phalaenopsis; species Phalaenopsis hybrid cultivar. Next base: position 182,587 of record JXCR01133519.1, read on the forward strand.
TCATATTAATTGTTAGGAGATATATGAAATAACATAAAATAGAAAAACAAATAACTCTTAATCCAAGGAAATAAATATAAAATAGGAAAAGAAATATCTCCTTAATTCTAAGGAAATAATTTATTTATCATAAATTTTTACAGGAATAAATTATTTCCTATTGTAACTCCTAACATGATCAATCAAGATGAACCTTTCCTGTAGGAGAGCGAAGGCCCTTGAGGAGAAAGCACATTTTATTCGCCGAAGTACCTTAAGAGACTACTCCCTGTAAGTGAAGTATCAGGTGCCCCAGGTGAAGGACAGTCTTGGTTGATCGGTGAATATGAATGATCTAACTCCTCGCAGAAAAAGCCGACATGGCCCTTGGTCAAAAAAGGTCTATTCTCGAATCATGTTGACTTCTCGCCTCAAAGATCCCTACTTAGGTCATAAAGCTCAATGAAAGCAAAGGATTCTTATTGCTACAGAGAGTCAAATTATCTTCAAACTCTCGTTCTTCTCATAGGTCTTGATTGAAGGGCTAAGAGAATCGAAAAGCTAAATGTAAACACAAAAATAACTTTATACATCTAATTTTTTTTTATACAAAGTCTGATATTGAGTCCAAATAAGCCTTGCATACCTCGTAAGCCCTTATGGAGAAGTGAAACCATTTTCATGAACTGAGCTCACTTGTTAAAGTGGTTGAACTGAGCCCACTTGTCAAAGTGATTGAACTGAGCACACTTGCCGAAAGGGCAGAACATAGTTCACCTGTTGAAGTAGCTAAACTGAGCTCTCCCATTAAAGCACGTAGATTTATTTTTGTTGTGGGGGTGATCTAACTAAGCTAGAGAGAGACAACTATTAGAGATGGTCATCATTATTTGCATGGACAAAAGTCCATCCATCTTTTAAAGCTCTGCTTGACATTCACATCACAATCTTTTCGACATAACACTATGAATGAGCGCACTAATGTATGAAATCTATTTTTTATTTCCTTCTTCTTTATGTATAAAAGGGAAGTCAAGAGAATAAAGGGAGTACCATCAGAACTATAAAACTTCTAGACCTTTCTGAGATATACTCCCTCTCTCTAGAGGAAGCATTATAATCCAGAAAATCTTTTCCGAGCTATTATTTGCATACTAGAGGTTCAAGCTCAACAATACGAATCGTATATCCCAAAATAATGCAACAACTATAATAGATATGCATGTATAAATCATCCTATCTATGTGTGAAAATATATAATTTACATTTTAAAAATTTAAATAATCATATTTTAACATGATATGAAAAACTTGAGTGGTATAAATATAAAAATTAAAATTTAGATATTTGTTTATGTAAATACATAAAAATTTGGTGGCATTTATGTAAATATCCCAAAATTTTAACATCATTATTTGTTTATCCTTTTAACTTTGCAGCTTTCCCACCAGGAAAAGCTACACCCAGCCGTTCGGGTAAAGTGCCCGCGATAGCGAGCGCCAAAAAGTACTGATGTTTCGCGCTTCACCGGCTGCAACCGGTCACCAATGCGGCCTATCCAGCCGCCGCATTTAAAATGTCCTCTATTGTTTTCAGTCTCGTTCATCACTTTATTCCAAATCTGTGGATGTCGATCGCTGCTTCACGTTGTCCGTTACCGGATGCTTTCCCCACTAACGGTAATCATTGCTGGCCAGGTTTTTTTTTGGCCTGAGAAAATTCCACCAACGCGGTGACTAGATGGAGCCTCTTTAGGGAGTGCAGGTTGATAAGTGGTTGAAACGGATGGAAAAGAGGTTCTGTTTTTTATGTACGAATCCGATGTGAGTCACGAACAGGGAGGAGGTTATTGCGTCAGAGAGATTGCTTAGCCATGTGTCAAAAATTGAAGCAACACAGGATGACAGGCAAAAAAGAGGAAAGGACAGCAACAAAAAAGTGACTGAGTACTGTAGTGAGGATGCATTCCCACAAGCTTGGGATAGAATAAAAAGTAAGTAGGATTAAGGTAAGAAGGTATTGCTTCAATGGATTTAAGCAATCATTAATCATATTATTCATGCACTATGATAATCAGTATGTAACACATGGGAGCATTTGAGAGTATATTGTTTTCGGAACGGCGAATAGCATGATTGGAAGCAAAATTTTTGCGTGTGTTTTGCTGACAGCCTGTCGTGAATCGAAGGACGTCGATACGAAGGAAGGCCTCTGCGTTTCGCGGCGAGAGCTCTATTGCAACTAGTTTTGGACGTCGCGCCCATTTTCAATTCACGTAATCCCAATCCTATATCCGCACAAATATCCTCGCCCTCTCCTCATTTGTCACCTTTATATTTTAGGGTTGATTCTCGATTGTGCTAGTCTCTCCGCGCTACCTGCCCCCCTCCGGTGAAGGTTTTTTCCTTTATGACTTTTTTGCATTTTTTATTATTATTATTTTACACTGCTTTGTTGCCTCGTTTAGCTTCCGTGTTTGGCTTTTGTGTTTGATTATGTGCACTGTTTGATTGTTTCTTTAAGAATTTTAATAAGACTTGTTTCATATATGAATGTTCAGATGTGCGTAGTTCGATTTCCTCGCTCTTGCCTCATCTTTAGTCTAGAGTCTAGACAAACCTTCAGGGGGAGAACTTTGAACATTAGTTCATTTTTTTTATTCAAGAGATTTTTACCATTGAAAATATATATATTTTGCTGCAAAATTGAAGGTTACATAACAGCTAATTTAGTAGTGTCTATTTCCCTCATGATCATTCAAGAGAAGTAATGGAAGGATAGTTATATTAGTACTGTTTTGATGTTTCTTAAAGAATTTTTGCTGGAAATGTTTTTTTTATGTTTGTTCTGTTGTTAGTAGGACAATTTGCTTGCACTTATCTTTTCTCCAGTACAGGGAAAAATTTCAGGGCCGGAAATTTGAGCACTGGTTCCATTTTTTTAGAAAGATTTATACCATTAGAAATGCATATGTTTTGAGTCAAATTTGAAGGTTACATATCAGATAAGTTAGCACCATCTATTTTCCCCATGATCAATAAGAAGAAGTTATGGAAGAATAGATATATGAATATTGTTTTACTATCTCTTTGAAATTTTTTGTTGGTCCTATTTTTTATTGCGTGATTCTTTTTTTTTTGTTAAGTGAAAGATTTTATCATTGGAATTACATATGTTTTGATACAAACTTGAAGCTTACATAACATATAAGTTAGCATCATCTATATCTATCGTAATCAACTAGGACAAATTAGGAAATTATATATATATA
>JXCR01133519.1:185993-217880 GCA_002079205.1 Phalaenopsis hybrid cultivar
CTCTTCTTTAGTCTAGAAGTACATCTTGGGGGGAGAATTTTGAGCACTGGTTATTTTTTTTAATATGAAAGATTTTTACAATTGGAATTGTGTATATTTAATGCAAACTTGAATTTTAAATCATAGATAGGTTAACAACATCTATACTTATCCTGAATCAGGAAAAGTTATGGAAGGATATACATATGAGTATTGTTTTTCTATTTCTTTGAGATTTTTTGTTGAATTTTTCTAAATATGCATTCACTGATATTAGTGGGTCGATTTGCTTGCTCTTGTCACTTCTTTAGTCTAGAGGAACATTTTGGTGGGAGAATTTTCAACATTGGTTCTTTTCTTTTTACCTAAAAGATTATTACCATTGGAATACATATGTTTTAATGCAAACTTGAAGTTTACAGGATAGATAAGTTAAGTAGTTAACGCCATCTATACTTACCCTGATCAACACGGAGAAGTTTTGGAGGGACGTACATATGAGAATTATTTTTATGTTTCATTAACATTTTTTTTGTGGATTTGTTTTGTATATGTATGCATTGATGTTACTGGGTTGATTTGTTTGCTCTTGCATCTTCTTCAGTCTAGAGGAACATTTTGGTGGGAAAATTTTTAGCACGGGTTCTTTTTTTTATCAAATTTATCATTAGAATTCCATATGTTTTAAAGCAATATTGAAGTTTACATGAAAAATAAGTTAGCAACATCTATACTTATCCTGATCAACTAGGAGAAGTTATGGAAGGATATATATATATATATATATNTATATATATATATATATAAGCTTTGTTCTTCTGTTTCTTTGAGAATTTTTTTTGGACTTATTCTATATATGCCTGATCCCGATCTTTTATGACAGTACTACGAAGTATGTGCTTATATTCTCAATTTTCTTTATTTATATTTATTTCCTTACAACGGTGCCAAAAACTTGACTCTGAAGCAAATAAGAGTGCAACTATTATATTTAAGTATTAGGATACCACGCAAATATACCTATCATTATCAAGTAATATAAGACTTTTTTATTAAACCCCGAATAGCGAACTAATAGGGAGAATTACAATTTATTAATAAGGAATTAGATAACAAATTCTACTTTGAAAAATATTCTTACCCAAATTGTAGATGCTAAAATAGGAATGAAAGTTTGAATCTTTTTGGTAATTTTTGATAATTGAAAATTAAAGTAAACAACAAACTAAATTTAACTAGATATTTGTAAGATGAAGGTAATATAAACAAAATATATTTTTTTATTTTCATGAATCGGTAACAAGTATAGGAATTATGTTATAGAAATTCAAATTATGTTATTCCAAATAGAAACAATATTATTCTTTACCCTTACTAGAGACGTTATCAAGAACATTGGCTAATTTAAAGTTTAAATAGTCTTAAAGATTGAATAGGTAGGGAAGATACTATCTCTCACTCTAGAGTTCTCTCTTCTCTCTCCACATGAGGGCTAACATCTCGTATCAAAACATAAAACAATAAATCGAATTGGGGGCTTTAGCCTGTCACTCTAAAGTCCTCTAGCTCCACTTTTCAAAGTTTATTTCCCTATTTATTTGCACTCAACCATATGAATTACATTATCATCTATATAATCTCATGTGATTTTTACCATTAGTTGAGTGAGACAATGTCATCTCAAATCATACATGTTCTCACAACAAATATGAACATATTAATTGACAAAATCAAGAAGTAAATGAAGTACAAGGTTTAAAATCATTAGAACTTATTCCAACATTAAAGACTAACCTTCTCACAGCTTCCATCCAATACTTAATCACTTTTCATTTTAAGGAAAAAGATAAAAAAAACTCAGAATTCATGGAGAAAAGACAACCACACTTAAGTTTAGAAGTATAAATCATGTAAACACACAAGAAGTCTAAATTAAAACCAAATGCAGTCACAAAGATAAAAACTTATCTCAAATTCCTCTCCACCAAACTCTTGAAGTTCCTTTGAATCTCTTCTCTTCCTTTCTCTTACAATACTCTCGACTAACACACTACAACTCCTCCCTTTCTTCTCTGTAAAAAGTATCTTAATTAATCTATGAGAGGGGGGAGTCAGTGGTTAATTAAGAGTCTCATTATGGGGGGCAACTTCAATTCAATACAAGTCCTCTTTTATAATTTTTCAAAAAGGTGCTTTGGTGTCTCTTCAAAATGCATCAACATTCAATGAATCTTCCAAGAGTTTCCTCCGCTCAAAAACCATTTGAATGTATTTTTTGTGTCCACTAATCATAACCCACGTTTTCACCAAGAGTTGCTTCAAACATTCCATCAAAAGTTCCTCCAAATTCATTGAATTATCAGCTAACTACTTCTGACGTTTAAGCGTGAGGTATGTGGCGCTAAGGTATGATCTTCTCTGTTATCCTGGCGCTTAAGCGCCAGTCTTTGGTGCTTTGACACCGCAATTTTTTCGCACACCATTTTAATTTTTGCTCTAAATTTGATCCTTTTTCACTCATTTCACCATTTTTTATACATTTAATTATACGTGAAAGAAAACATACAAATAACTTCCATTAAAGCACAGTATTTTCAAAAATAGGTATAAAAATGTGTATATAAATACTATATATTTTAATTTTATTAAAATCCCTCAAACTTAAAATGTTACTTGTCCTTAAGTGACAGTCCAATCTTTCAAAACCAAAATAAGTAGATTATGTAAATGAGTTTCTTTAGGATATTCTAAAATTTTGATCTAGAAATATAGTAATCCAATTTAGAAAAAAAAATATTAGTAAATGAGACCAACTTAGAGTTTAGAAATCTTTAATATAAAGAAGCCTGAAAATATGAGTTCATATCTAGTTCAGAAATACTTGTAAATTCTCCAAATATAGAGTTTAGGCATTCTATCTTCTCCACTTAAAAAATTTTATTAAGAATAATTATACTTGCTATATTATATCCTTAACCTTAAGAGTTTCTCAAGTCTTATACTTTAAAAAGATTATACGAGGAACCAATTTTTGATTAGACACTAATCCTCAAGCTTCTCCTCCCTTTTTTAACTTTCCTTTTCTTTTTCTCTTTCTATTTCTTTTTCTTTTTTTTCAGATGATGATTACTAAATCTGGATAAACCTTTAATGATTTTGAATTCCACTCATCCTTTCCTAAAGCAAATGTTTAATATAAATCTTTCACTTAAAAATATAATAATAGTTTTGAAGATTATTTTTAATAAAAGAAATTTAAGTATTGAAAATAGAAGTCTTACCTTTATATATTTTTCAAAAATATCATTTCTCCTACTAAAGATAGTTACACAATATTTATCATTTCTACACTAAAAATTTTTAACTTTTTCTTCATTATTATAAGTTTCAACTAAATTTTCTTACTCATTTCTAAGTTCAAAATTTTACTTCCCTAATATAACTTCATGTACATAATCATTTTATTTTTTTTTTTCAAATCAAAATCAAATTTATTTGTAGCATATTTGAGAAATAAAATTCAAGTTTAAAAAATTATTTTTCATCCCCCAAAACTTAAGTTGTTAATAGTATAAGACATTTTAGCATCATATTTATATAGAGGCAGGAATGAAAACTAAAAATAACATGCTTCAGAAATTTTCATACCCTAAATTTACAAGTACAAAATTCTCAAACATGAGTAAAAATTAATTGATCAAATTTTAACTTAACTTTATCATATATGAGATTTATTAAACTTTTATGCAGTGGAAGATAACATAAAAACAAACAAACAAAACAAAAATACATGGTAGTAAATTAAAATTTTAAACATAAAGTTCTTTAAGTGAAAGTTAGTAATATTTAAACCCTTCCTAATATTCTGGAATAAGTTCTAAACAAACCAACAAAATACATTAAACAACACTGTTAATATAATTACTATCACAAAAACAAAATATACTAATACAACAACACAAATTCATCACAACAATCTCTAACACAAACAATAGTAGCAGTCTAAACAAGTACAACACATAACAAAGTAGCTGTTCAACATAAGTACAACATATAAAGTTCACAATTTAAAAATTAAATTATAAAAATCAATCCTCCTCTTCTTCCTCCTCCTCATCATCATCATCCTTGTCCCAAAAAGTTGTAGGCTCATATGAAGGGTATTGTGGATATGAAGGAAAAACTACACTTTAGTCACCCCTAATAAGGTTTACCAAAGATGAGTGAAATTTTTCTTCATAGTCACTATGTCTCTTCATATAGCCATCTATATGATCTACATAGTTCTCCAAATTTAGTACATTTTTTTGTAGTATAATTGATATTATCTAACATCCTTTGCATTAATTGTGTTTGCGAATCAGAACTAGTAGACTGACCTTGTGATGTAGATGTACGTGAAGTAGAAGCACCTGAATTTCTAGAAAATCCTTCTCTCTAGCCAAATATAGAATGTTTTGAATAAGATTTCACATTAACACTCATGATTAGAACTACGAACTAAGATTTTAGAAAAGCAATACTCAATCGCAACAATGAAATTCGAATTGTTTATCTGTCACTAATAGGCAATCAAAATAAATATGTAATTTTTAATAACTCTTAAATAACTAATTATACTAANATGTGAAGTTAACATAGATATTGCATCAGAATCGTGGATACTAGCTACTCTTTTAGGATTTACCCTTTCAGAGGGTCATTGAAAATTGTTGGTAGCATTTTCTTCTATTAATGAATAAGCCTCATCAAAAGGTTTTGACATTAAAGAACCACCAGCCGCTTCCTAACGAATAAGCCTCATTAAAATGTTTTGACATTAAAGAACCACCAGCCGCAGCATCTATAATCGATCTAAGATATCCCAATAATCCATTGTAAAAGTTAGAATTATCAACCAATCTGGTAACGAATGATGTGCGCACTTCCTATAAAGATCTTTAAATCTCTCCCAAGCTTCATATATCGACTCTCCATCAATCTGACAAAATGATGGGATCTTTAAATCTCTCCCAAGCTTCATATATTGACTCTCCATCAATCTGACAGAACGATGTTGTGTCATTTCTAAGTTTAGCAGTTTTGGATGGAGGGAAATTTTTGGATAGAAATTTCTGTGAAAGTTCTCCCTATTTTCTAATAGATCTAGGTGCTAACGAATTTAACCACATCTGAGCCTTATCCCTATGTGCAAAAGGAAAAAGCCTAAGTCTAACAGCATCGTTCGAAACTCTGTCATATTTTAAGGTAGCACAAAGCTCTAAAATACTAGCGAGGTGTAAATAAGGATCTTCATTTGGTGTACCTCCGAATTAATTATTTTGTATCATTTGGATAATAGCAGGTTTGAGCTCAATTGAATTAGCAGCTACATCAGGATTTTGGATAGATAAGTGAATTTCATCTGCTGTAGGATTTGTAGGTTTAAGCTCAAATGAATTAGTAGCTACATCAGGATTTTGGATAGATAAGTGAATCTCATCTGCTGTAGGATTTGCATAATCTCTATCTAGGTTGATGTTCATTTTCTATTCCTTGATTGTTCATTATTTTCCATTGTGTCATGATTTTAAGGTTCTTTTCTTAGTTTTCTAACTCTCTTAACAGTGCGTTCTAAATCTGAATTGTAGGGTACAAGATTTTCAGGTCCAAATTTACATATACAATTGAAATCAGTACACAGAAAAACATTTAACTTAATATGAAAATAAGTTGTAATTCAAGTAAAAGTTTTCTAATAGTCCTAATTTGTCTGTTACTCTAATTATGATTCTAAAAAAAAAATCTAATTTTACTCCCCGGCCAACGGCGCCAAAAACTTGACAGTGACTTTATGTATGTTTAAAAATACAAGAATTTGATACTGCTGATAGAAGAATTAAATCCCCGGTAATGGCACCAAAAACTTGACAACAATTTTAAATTTGATCAAGATGTGTATAAAATATTCAATAATTGTAAAGTCACACTTATCAAAGCAAGTATACACATCGCTCAAGTAATACAGGGCTCTAATGGAGTCCTGGATATCGATCCCATAGGGAGTAATATTAGAGGCTACNATGGTCCTTTTCGCTCCAAATTCGCTCCTTTTTGCATCTTTTTGCTCAAATGATCCTAATTCACCATTCATGCAACAAAACATCAAAAATACCTTTTTTTAAAGTGCAATATCATCAAAAATAGTATAAATTAGGTATGAAAATCTTAACATATTTTTCTTTGGTCAGTTGGTATGTCATTTCATATGGTATAATATCACTAACAATAAAGTTCACAATGTTGGCATACAATGGAACACTCCACCCGTTAACATTGAACAATTCTTCATCTGAAAAAATGTTTATTAATTTTTTTTCAAAATATAGTAGTTTTTCTAATTCAAGTCTGGATAAATGATCAGCAATTTGATTTTCAGCTCCCTTCCTATCTACTATTTCAAAGTCAAATTCTTGCAAAAGAAGAACTCATCTTATGAATCTTGGTTTTGCATTCTTTTTTTCATTAAATAAATAACAACATAATGATCTGTATGCACTATACATTTAGTTCCAATTAAGTATGATCTAAATTTATCAAACGCATATACTACTGCTAATAACTCTTTCTCTGTTGTGGTATAATTAGTTTGAGCTTCATTAAGAGTTTTACTAGGATAGTAGATAATTTTGAAAATCTTTTCATGCTTTTGTACTAAAACAACTCTAATAGCATAATCACTAGCTTTACACATTAATTCAAAAGGTTTTTCCCAATTTGGTGGAACAATAATTGATGTAGTGACTAATTTTTCTTTTAATAATTCAAAATCTTTTAGACACTCTTTATCAAAATTAAAAATTACATATTTTTCAAGTAAATGTCATAGAGATTTAGCAATTTTTGAAAAGTCTTTAATATAAAGCCTGTAGAATCCAACATGTCCTAAAAAACTCATAATTTCCTTCACACTTGTTGGGTAGGGTAAATTAGCGATCACTTGAAATTTTGCAGAGTCTACTTTCATACTATTTTTTAAAATTTGATGTCCTAAAACTATTCCTCATGCTACCATAAATTGACATTTTTCTCAATTAAGGACTAAATTTGTTTCTTCACAGCACTTAAGAACTTTTGATAGATGTTCTAAACATGAGTCAAATGAAGTTCCAAACACTGAAAAATCATCCATTAAAACTTCAATACCTTTTTCAATTAAATAACAAAAAATAGCCATCATGCATCTTTGAAATGTAACAGGTGTATTACATAAACTAAATGACATTCTTCTAAAAGCAAATCTATCATAAGGACTGGTAAAAGTTGTTTTCTTTTGATCCTCAGTAGCTATTTGTATTTGGTGATAATCAATACATCCATCCAGAAAATAAAAGTATTTATCACCAACTAGTCTATCCAGCATCTGATCTAGAAAGGGTGGTGAAAAATGATCTTTCATAGTGGCGAGATTTAATTTTCTATAATCAATGCATATTCGCCATCCTGTGACTTGACTTGTTGGTATTAATTTATTATGTTCATTCAAAGTAACAGTCACTCCTCCTTTCTTAGGAACACAGTGGATTTGACTAACTCATGTACTGTCTGAAATAGGGTAGATAATTCCAGCATCTAACCACTTTAAAATTTCTTTCTTAACAATTATTTCATAATATGATTTAATCTCCTTTGAGGATCAGCCCCTGGTTTGCAGTTCTCTTCAATATGAATTCTATGGACTGATTCCTTTTATATCAGCAATTGTCTATTCAAAGGCTTTCTTATAACTCTTTAAAGTTCTCATCAAATTCTCTTCTTCTTCTGTAATTTATTTTGAGGAAATATAACAGGTAATGTAGATGAATCATCTGAAAAGACATACTTCAAATGTTTAGGAAGTAATTTCAACTCAAGCTCAAGAGGTTTTTCAATTGATGGACAAAAAGATGTATCTTTTTTCTGTTGTGTCCGAACCTTCAAAATTTTCTCGAACATAGTTTGAATCTTCCTTATATAAATCTTTATATTGATCCAATTCCTCTTCTTGCACGTGTTCTAACTCTTTCATATATGATTTTTTTTCATAAGTTGTTTTAAAATGACATTCACTTAAATATCTTATAACATCCATTCTATAACATTCATCATTATTACCTTTTGCAGGGTATTTCATTGATTTGGAAATATTAAATGTAATTGTTTGATCATTGACACACATAGTTAATTCTTCTTTATGTACATCTATTTTTGCTCTTCCTGTGGCTAGAAAAGGTCTCCCCAAAATGATAGGTATCTCCTATCTTCCTCCATATGCAACACAATAAAATCAACATGAAAGATAAATTGATCTACTTTCACTAGGATATCTTCTATAACTCCTTTAGGATAGATTATTGAACGATCTGCTAACTACAGAGTTACAGTAGTAGGAGTTATTTCTCCTAGTTCCAATCTTTTAAATATTGATAATGACATAAGGTTGATGCTTACGCCTAAATCACATAAAGCTTTCCCATAAAATCTGTCTCCTATTGCACATGGAATTGTGAAGCTACCAGGATCTTTAAGCTTTTTAGGAAGTTTTTTCTAAATTATAGCACTGCACTCCTCACTAAGTGCAACTGTCTCATTATCTTCAAACTTCCTTTTCCTATTAAGAATATCCTTCGTGAGACATAACATAAATCATGAGGCAAATTTGAAAAAGTAACAAGCAAAATTTGATTAAAAGTCATATAGAACTTCAATTTTAATAGATTATAATCATACTGACCCAACGGGACATACCCAATGATACCAAACTCTGTCCAATCCTAGTCAAATCCAAGTTATATCAAGCCATTAAACCACTCGTGAAACTTTAAAGCTTCAAGAAAATTGGAAGATTTAATAATTTGTAAATCTAGAAAGCTTATAATTAAATAAAACAACTTGACAAGATGAATCCAACAAGCCCAATATTACACAATTCTGACATTATTAAGGCACCTAAATGTCCACAAAATACCGTATGATCGAGGGAATTTTCCCAAGGTGTCCAATCAGAGTATTCTAAATTCCATTCTTATTTATAATCTGAACTCTATAAATAGAGCCTAACACCCTCTCGAGAAGGGTACTAGATCCAGAGCTAGAAGAAGATCAGAGCCTAAAGAAGAGAGAGATGAAGTTCAATAATTTGCAATGATGATCTAGCGAGCACTTCTTGCTCCTGTGCTGCCAACCACTGCCGACTACCGCTATCCGCCCGTTGTTGACCACCATTGACCACCCTCTACTTATTGCAATGAAGCTCCTTGCAAACTACTAGGTAGCACATCATCCCGAATGTTGTGTAGACCCTGGAACGATGCTCTAAAGCTCCAATAATTAATTCCCACTGTGACTGTTCCCTACCGTGGGGCAACATGTTTTTCTACGGACGACGTTTTAACTTAAAAAATTGTGCAACACTTTCTCTCCTTCAGAATAAGAGGATGCATATGTAATCACTAATTCATAGTTGAACATTTCAACTAAGGGTCTGTTTGGAGCAGTTTGTCACGGACTAACTTTCGTCAAGTCACCCGTGCGGCTTTAGCGCTCTCTCTTAGCACTAAATCAGCCTNTACTCTCACTTCGGAGCTCCCACGTTCCCCTTGCCTGAGGGCTAACATCTACACTTCAGCACCCCGGATCTCACTTCGGAGCTCCCATGTTCCCCTCGCCTGAGGGCTAACATCTACACTTCAGCACCCATGATAGGACTAAATTGAGGATTCTAAAATCTCCAATTCTACGCCCGATAATTTTTTTTTCCCTATTTATTTGCACCCAACATTCAAGGACTTTGACCTCCCTAAATCTTTGATGTAATCTTCACTTTAGTTGTAAAATTCAACATATTTTAACAAATCAATTAGCTAGAATGAAAGTAAATTAAAATTGAAGTGAAAAGATCATCACAACTTTTTTAACTTTCTCATGGCACAACCAATTCTAATCACCATTTCACAAAATCTCAAGACAAGGAGAAAGACAGAGAAAACTACTCAGAATTCATGGAGAAGATACGATAAAACTTGGAATTTATATATAAAAGCAAAGTCATACAAATTTCAATAAGTAAATACAACTTATCTCTAATTTCTCCCCAAGTAAACTCCTCAAAGTTCCTCTGAATCTATTCCTTTCCCTACAACACATAGAATTCTCCTTCGAAGCGGCAAGGAGGAAGAAATCTCTCACTTTTCTTCCACTCTTACAATCTCTCGAAGAATTCCTCACAATACTAACCACTCTCTACACTCTAATGGGCACCACAAACAACAAAGACTCAGCGGATCCACCAAGGCACCCCCTTTTTTTGGCCTCCAAATGTTTCTTTTAAAGTTGTAGAAGAGTTCTCAAGAGTTGGCAAAGTGCCCTTTCAAAAATCGCCCACATTCAATGCATATGTTGAGAGAACCGACAGGCTCGCCGTTAGCAGCCTCGATGGCGTCGTCGATGACCTTCCAGAATATTTAATTATGGACTCTTGGGAAAAGCCCGCTGTTGGTGGCGTCGAGCCCGCTGTCGGTGTCCAAGATCAAATCTTCATATTTTGGTCCTTTTTGCTCTAAATTCGCTCCTTTTTGCATTTTTTTGCTCCAATGACCATAATTCAACGTACCTGCAACAAAACATCGAAAATACCTTTCTTTAAAGTGTAATATCATCAAAATCAATGTAAAATAGGTATGAAAATTTCAACATATTTTCCTTTGGTCACCCATCAATTATATGCTAGAAGTTGAAATATTTGATGTTTGGGGATTAGATTTCATGGGACCATTTATACCAACTTTCAAAAAGTTATATATTCTCTTAACAGTGGACTATGTATCCAAATGGATAGAAGCTGTTGCTTTACCTCGATGTGATGCTCAAACTGTTACAAAATTTTTGGAAACAAACAAATTTTGTAGATTTGGGATGCCGAGAGTTATCATTGCTGATGGGGGAAGTCATTTCAGAAATGTCATAATAGAGAAGTTATTAAAGAAATATCATATAAATCATAGGATTGATACTGCTTATTATCCTCTGACAAGTGGTTTGGCTGAATTATCCAATCGGGTAATTAAAAGAATTCTAAAAAAAATCTGTGAATCCAACAAAAATGGATTGATAAGTCAAATTGTACTATGCTTTATGGGCTTATAGGACTGCGTGCAGAACTTCTATAGGAATGTCCCCATATAAGCTATTTTTTGGGAAAGCTTATCACTTACCAATTGAACTTGAGCATAAAGCATATTGATCGATTAAAGAGTTCAATTATAATTTGAAAGATGCTGGTGAGAAAATATTATTATAATTAAATGAGCTTGAAGANTCTCCCCAAGTAAACTCCTCAAAGTTCCTCTGAATCTATTCCTTTCCCTACAACACATAGAATTCTCCTTCGAAGCGGCAAGGAGGAAGAAATCTCTCACTTTTCTTCCACTCTTACAATCTCTCGAAGAATTCCTCACAATACTAACCACTCTCTACACTCTAATGGGCACCACAAACAACAAAGACTTAGCGTCCACCAAGGCACCCCCTTTTTTTGGCCTCCAAATGTTTCTTTTAAAGTTGTAGAAGAGTTCTCAAGAGTTGGCAAAGTGCCCTTTCAAAAATCGCCCACATTCAATGCATATGTTGAGAGAACCGACAGGCTCGCCGTTAGCAGCCTCGATGGCGTCGTCGATGACCTTCCAGAATATTTAATTATGGACTCTTGGGAAAAGCCCGCTGTTGGTGGCGTCGAGCCCGCTGTCGGTGTCCAAGATCAAATCTTCATATTTTGGTCCTTTTTGCTCTAAATTCGCTCCTTTTTGCATTTTTTTGCTCCAATGACCATAATTCAACGTACCTGCAACAAAACATCGAAAATACCTTTCTTTAAAGTGTAATATCATCAAAATCAATGTAAAATAGGTATGAAAATTTCAACATATTTTCCTTTGGTCACCCATCAATTATATGCTAGAAGTTGAAATATTTGATGTTTGGGGATTAGATTTCATGGGACCATTTATACCAACTTTCAAAAAGTTATATATTCTCTTAACAGTGGACTATGTATCCAAATGGATAGAAGCTGTTGCTTTACCTCGATGTGATGCTCAAACTGTTACAAAATTTTTGGAAACAAACAAATTTTGTAGATTTGGGATGCCGAGAGTTATCATTGCTGATGGGGGAAGTCATTTCAGAAATGTCATAATAGAGAAGTTATTAAAGAAATATCATATAAATCATAGGATTGATACTGCTTATTATCCTCTGACAAGTGGTTTGGCTGAATTATCCAATCGGGTAATTAAAAGAATTCTAAAAAAAATCTGTGAATCCAACAAAAATGGATTGATAAGTCAAATTGTACTATGCTTTATGGGCTTATAGGACTGCGTGCAGAACTTCTATAGGAATGTCCCCATATAAGCTATTTTTTGGGAAAGCTTATCACTTACCAATTGAACTTGAGCATAAAGCATATTGATCGATTAAAGAGTTCAATTATAATTTGAAAGATGCTGGTGAGAAAATATTATTATAATTAAATGAGCTTGAAGAGATAAGAAATGAATCTTATGAGAGTGCCAAGATTTAGAAATAAAAGATGAAGATGTGACATGATTGGAGGATTCTTACTAAATATTTTTAGCTAGGACAACAAGTTTTTCTATATAATACAAGGTTAAGATTATTTCCAGGCTAAGTTAAGTACAGGTGAATGGGCCCATTTGTTGTAATAAAAGTTTA
Organism: Phalaenopsis hybrid cultivar; assembly: GCA_002079205.1. Lineage (NCBI taxonomy): Eukaryota > Viridiplantae > Streptophyta > Magnoliopsida > Asparagales > Orchidaceae > Phalaenopsis > Phalaenopsis hybrid cultivar. Next base: position 198,723 of record JXCR01133519.1, read on the forward strand.
TCCTTATGGAGCTGTGAATACTAAAGATCATAAGTCTGAGAAAATAATTAAAGTTAATGGGCATAGACTGAAACCTTCTTTTATAAGGGATCAACATAAATTTAATGATGGAATGATGTTGGGTCAACCAGAATAAGCACTGGTTAAGTCAGGCTGACGACGTAAAACCAAGCACTTTGTGGGAGACAACCCATAGTTATCCAAGTGTTTTTATTTTGATTGTTGTTTTGTGGGTGATTAAGAAAATTAGGATAGTATTTTTGAAACTATTATATGTCAATAAAGATTTTAAGACTTTATTTAGTGACCAAGACATATTAGAATGAGAATTTGGATGTTAAGTTGACTAGTGCAAAAATGTGCACTGGCGCTTAAGCGCCAGCTCCGAGGCTTAAGCATGAAAGTTTAAGAACATGTGCAAAATTAACATTCTAGAAGTTTTAACAGCCAATTAGTTTATAAAAATGTGTCAGGGCAATTTTTAAACGTGTCTAGGAGTTATTGGAAGGATTTAGGCCTATAAATAGAAGGGTTTTGTGAAGGAATTTCACCCCAGATCATTTCTAGCTCTAAAATTCTAAGAGAAAGTGAGATTTAGAGAAAATGTCTTCATGGGAGATGGATTTGAAGATAAAAGAAGAAACAATGAGGAAGAAGTTCATTAGTCAAAGTGCACAAGAGATGTGTAACAGTTTCTTAGCCGTTAGTATTGAAGGGATACCAGAGAAGATCAACAAAATTGAGAATATTATGGCTTTATTGGAGAGCAAGGTACTTGAGTTGCATGTACATCTAGAGCATATTGGATGGAAATTGAAGATGCAATTTAGCCACAAAAGTTATATAGAGTATGAGGATAAGGCGATGTTCATAAAGCAGAAGTGGATTGAAGAATATAGTATCAGAGCTTATCACCACCGTTCGTTTTATCAACTCTATATTCCTGGAGAGGCTAATGAAAGACAGGAAATTTTTCCTTCAAATGAATAATGAAATTAAGTTTAATGTTAGAATTTGTGTGTTAGAAGTTGTTGTTTTTGAGTGGTTTAGTGTTTAAGTCCTGATTTTAGTATTTATGATATCTTATATGTGTTTAATTGTGAAATGGTTATTATGTATTTGTATTTAGGAAAATTTTCTCATCCAAGACTATTTGGAGTGAGAATTAAGTGTTTAAAGGGATTTGTACTTGTTTGTGAATTAATATAAGTTTGTTTATGTGAAAAATTGTGTTATTTTTAGCTTCGAATTGTAATAGTTGTTATGGAGAATTTTAAGAGAGGGGAGTTATAGGAAGTTGAAAATAGTCATTTAAGTGCTATGAGAGAATTTAAGGGTGGTTTACTTAGGCAAATAGTGTATTTAATTTTAATTTGAAAATTTTGAAAATTGTACACTTGTACCCATATCGCGCTAAAGCGCGAGCCAACCTATGAGGCAGTCGCCTAAGCACCACTTACCCGTGCTTAAGTGCCGGTTCACTAAAACCGGTTTGCAAACGATTAAAATTGAAATTTTGGCCCAAAAATCACCATTTTTATGCCTCCTGTCACCTTCAATCTCTCAAAATCGCGATTTTGGAAGGCTAGGGCACATCTAAAGTGAAGATATTATGGTGGAATCATGTGAAATTTGCTAAGTTCCTTGAGGTAAGAGCTTTACTTCTATGGAAGAATTTTGGATTTTCACTATGTATTTTGAGCACATTTGGAGAAATTTAAAAATTCACTATTGATGGTGAAAAATGAGAAAAAGATCTATGGAAATTGCATGGGAAGTGTAGTTTATACTTTGAAAGTTTATTTTAGTAATTTAGACTTGATTTTTAAAGTTATTTTTGGAATTTATAAAATTTGTAGAATGACACCAAGAATGAAAAGGAGCAAAGGCAAGAGCCCATTTGATTCGAGTAAATTTCTTTGTTCGAAGGCTCAGGATTGGTACAGTGATGCATTGCAATCACAAAAATTGATTCATAAGTGGTATTTAAGGAATCCACGTGGAGACATAGAGGATTTGATCGTTCGTCAATTATGGGAACGATTGTGTTGTTTCTCTGTTGTGGCAGTTATTTCTGTTGTTAGGGAGTTCTATGCAAACCTCCCTGAGACTAAAGATAATAGAGTCATGGTTCGAGGAAAGTTGGTACCTTTTTCACCGGAGGTAATCAACTTGTTTTATCATTTGCCACCAGATTCGTTATGTTTTTATGAAAAGTATAGTCTGACTGAAGCAAACTTAGACGAGATTATTTCTTACTTGATTGCTGGAATAGGACTTTGGAAGATCACTAATGAGAGGAGAGTCAACTTCCCAAATTCAAAGTTATGTGCACCTTCAAAGGGCTGACACTATATTATTTATGCTCGTCTCCTACCAACAAATCATCTTAGTGAAGTGACCAGAGAGGGAGCAACGTTAAGTTATTGTATCCAGGAAGGAAAGCTCATCAACATAGGAGCTTTGATTTGTCAAACTATCAACAGTTCTGCCATTGTCGTTACTACTGTAGGTCTGGGATTTGTTTCCTTGATCTTTTCTTTGTGTGAGCAGACTGTATTTAAATATGATAGCTACAACGAAGTGTTATTACCTCTAAAGCCCATCACTAAGGTGAATGTGAAGACTTATTCTGAGCATTCTATTATTGGCTGGAGAGGAGGATTTTCTAGGAGTTATGGAATGGAGACGTTTGTTGCTTCTACCTCTGCTGCTTCTACATATAGACCATCTTCCTCACGTGCTTCAAAATCTAGAGGTGAGTATACTGAGACCCAAGATCAATTATTGCAGAGGATGATGGATAATATTAACCATCCCGCTGATAGGGTACAAAATTTAGAGCGTTTTGCAGATCATACTGATAGGTATAATAAGAGAAAAAGTGCTTTTAAAGAGAAATTTCACTCATCTTTGGAGAGCCTCATTAGGGGTAACCAAGGTGTGTGATTTCCTCCATATCCTAGATACCCTAATTATGAGCCTGCACAAGTTTGGGATAACGGTGATTTAGAGGATGAGGAGTAGAACTGAGAGATTTATTTTTATGATTGTAATATGATTTGAACTATATGGTTCGGGCTTACTACATTTGCATCTGTTTGAACTAGATGATGTGGTTTAGACTCAAACATAGTGAGAATTGTGATTTGATGTGTTTTCATGTTTTGAACTTGAGACATGTATGTTTGTGTACTTGTTTAGACATTGTGATTTGTGAGACTTTTGTTTTTAATTGTATTGTGATGTTTGTGTTAGTTAGTACTTAGTTTTAAAATTCTAGTGTAGTAACTGTTGTGAGTTTTGTGATTTAGTTAGTTTAGAACTTAACTTAACTCTCTGTCTTTTGTAAGGTTAAAAATCTTGCTAGCGTAAATCTTAATTTTGAAACTTAGGAAACTTCTACCCTGTATTTTTCTCTTATCAAGTTTGTGAGTTTGTTTTTATCTTGAGACTGTGAAGTCAAGTTAGTGTGTTATTTTGCTTTTATGTTTATACTTACTGCTTAGAAGTCTATTGAATCTCTACATGTTAAATTGAAATGAAAATATTAAAAAATTTGATCAAATTAATTTTACTCCTATTTTTAGTTTTATACTTGTATCATTAGAGTTTAAAAATTCTTGTTAGTATGTTATTTTAAATTGTTTTAGTTTTATACTTATATTATTAGAGTATAAAAATTCTTGTAAGCATGTTTTTTTTTAATTTTCATTCTTGCTTATATATATTTGATGCTAAACTGTTTAATCTATTAAAAATCTAGGTTTGCAGGGGGGGATGAAAAAAATTTTGAAAACTTTAATTTTATTTGTTTTCAAATGAACTACAAGTGGATTTGATTTGAATAGAAAATTGATCATGTACATGAAGTTATAATAGGGAAGTAAAATTTGATTTTAGAAATGAGTAAGAGAATTTAGTTGAAATTTTGAGTAATGAAGAAAAACTTTAAGTTAAAAGTTTTAGTGCAGAAAATGATTAATATAAGTAACTATCTTCAGTAAAAAAAATTCTTTTTTTGAAAATTTTAGAAATTTAGACTTTTATTTTTTAATACTTAAATTTTTTTTATTAAAAATAATTTTCAAAGCTATTATTATATTTATAAGTAAAAGTTTTGTATCAAGACTTGATTTAGGAAAGGCAAAATTATTAATGGCCTATTGAGATATAGTAATCATTGCCTAAATAGAGAAAAAGTAAAAAAGAAGAGAAAAAAAAAGAAAAGAAAATAGAAAGAAAAAAAATATAAGGGAGGAGAAGCTTGAGGATTAGTGACTAGTCAAAAATTGGTTCTACATTTGATCTTTTTAAAATATAAGACTTGAGAAAATCTTAAGCTTATAGATATAATATAGTAAGTAAAATTATTCTTAATAGAAATTCTTAAGTGGAGATAATAAAAGAACTAAATTCTAAATTTGGAAGACTTACAATATTTTTGAATTAGATAAGAACTCATATTTTCATCTTTCTTAACATTAAAGATTTCTAAACCTTAAGTTGGTCTCATTTACTGAATATTTTTTCTAAATTGGACTACTATATTTCTAAATCTAAATTTTAGTAACACCAAAGAGAATATTTTTTTCTAAATTGGACTACTATATTTCTAAATCTAAATTTTAGTAACTCCTAAAGAAACCTCATATACATATCATGCATATTTTGTTTTTATAGATTGAAGTGTCACTTAAGGACAAGTAACATTCTAAGTTTAAGGAATTTTGATACGCCTAAAATATATAGTACTTTTAGACACATTTTTATGCCTATTTTTGAGAAATTGCGCTTTAATGAAAGGTAATTTTGTATTTTTCTTTCAGGTATAGCTAAAAAGGTGAAAAGTGCTTAAAAGAGTGAGAAAGAATCAAACTTGGAGCAAATATGTGAAAAATATGCAAAAGTGTTTTGGCGACTAAGCGCAAGATCCGACGCTTAAGCACCGGTTAAACAGATAAGACCACGTCTAAGCGTCAGAGGCCCCGCACTTAAGCGCCAGTGGCAGTTATTGGATGAGTAACTTTGTTTTTTGAGGGACCTATTGGCTTAATAGATGGTTACAATCACCATGGATAAAAATTATTCTAAAGGGATGCATCTCGTGGGGAAATACGTCGAATCAAGACACATTTTGAAGAGATACCAATGCACCTTTTGGAGAATTATAAAAAGGAAGATTGAGACTTTGAAAGGGGTTGTGAAGGTACTCAAAAAGTTTTGAAAGTTATAAAATTGGGGAGTTAGTTGGAGAGATTCTCAGGCACCACATATTTATCCTTTTTATTTTAGTTTTATATTAAGAGTATTGTAAAAGAGAATAGATTCAAAGGAACTTCAAGTGTTTGGTGGAGGACTTAAGATAAGTTTTTATCTTTTGTTTTAAACTACTTTTTGTTATAATTGAGACTTGTTTTTCGTTTGACAATGATTTCAACTTTTAAACTAAAGTATGGTTTTAATTTCTCCATGGATTGTGAGTAGTTTTCTTTATCTTTCTTCTTAAAATGACAAGTAATTAAGTGTTGGATGGAAGTTGTGGAGAGTACTGATCTCTAATGTTGGAATAGTTTATAATGATTTAAAATCATGTACTTCATTTACTTCTTGATTTGGCCAATTCAAATGTTAAAATTTATTGTGAGAACATGTAAGAACCAGGCTGATATTGTCTCAGTCAACAATTGGAAAGAATCACATGAGGTTGTATGAATGAGAATGCAGTTCATATGATTGAGTGGAAATAAATAGGGAATTATTCATTAAAGAGTGTAGAGTTAGAGGAATTCAAAATGATAAGTTAATGCCCCCAACTTGGTTTATTGTTTTAGGTTCTAATACGAGATGTTAGCCCCTAGGTAAAGGGAATCGAGGGAACTCTAGAGTGAGAGCTAGTATCTTCCCTGCCTAGCCGCTCTTCAGAATTATTCAAACTTCAAATTAGTCAATGTTCTTTATAGCATCTCTAGCAAGGGTAAAGAATATTATTACTCCTATTTACGACAATACACTATGCATACTTCCACAACAGAATTCCTATACTTATTACTGATTCATGATAAGGAGAAAGATATTTTCATATTTAGTGCTTTTCTTTTACAAAAACTCAAGTTATTTTACTAAGTTTGTTTTGTTTTTGTGAAAATATTAAAATTACCAAAAATATTTAAACTTTATTTACTCCAAAAACTTCTTTAGTTTAAATAATTGTCTTTTTAAAAATAGAATGTTTTCCAAAAAGTGCATATTGCATATATTCCATGTGGGTTTGATATTCAGGTCTTAATAAAAAAGTCCTATATTACTTGATAATGATACATATACTTGCATAGTATCCCAATATATATAAATTAAAATTTAAATTATTATTTTTCTTCTGGATCAAGTTTTTGGTTTTGATGCGAAATAAGGAAATATAAGTGAAAAAAACAATCAGAATTATTGTTACACTGTTACATATAAGTAATTATCGGGGATTAGTAGTCCTCTAAGAATAGTCCACAAGGAAGCCCTCTTGCTAGATCCTAGGCTACTAAAGAGGAAACTATAGCTCAACCAAAAGTGAGGTCAACAAATGGACCTCCAATAGGTGTGGTGTGCCCGTCAAGCACATTGCACGTATTGGCGTTGACCGACGAGAACAACAAAACTAACAAAAACTTCTAAGTGGACAAACTTAGAATGAAATGTAGAATTGAGTGACTATTGTTTCCGCTGGGGAGTAACAAATACTCTTAGTGGGGGAAAGAAGGAAGATTTCAGGGACAATTGTCAGGCAAACTGGTAGTCCCACTGAAGAATCGATTCAAATTGATTATATTAAATAAAGTTTGGATTTCAATTTTAATTTTTAAGAAGGTGAAATTATGCACTAAGAAACTTAATTGAGTGGAAAACACAAGCGCAGAAAAGGGAATATGGCGTCAGAGCCCACCCCAAAAGTGGGGATGGGAAGAGGATGTCTAAGCCTGTGGAGATGAGAATAGGACGTCTGAGCCTACCCCAAAGGTGGAGATGGAAATAGGATGTCTAAGCCTACCCAAATAATGTAAAGAGGGGAATTTGGCATCCAAGCCTACTCCAAACGTGTAAATATAGGAATTGGGTGTCAAAGCCTACTCTGAAAGTGTAAAGATGGGACTAGGGCATCTAAGCCTACCCCGAAAGTGTAACGATGCAAATAGGGCGTCCAAGCCCACTTTGAAAGTGTAAAGATGGTAATATGATGTCTAAGCCTACTCTGAAAGTGTAAAGATGGGAATAGGGCATCCAATTCTACTCTGAAAGTGTAAAGATGACAATAGGATGTTTAAGCCTGCTCTAAAAGAAAAAAGATGGCAATAGGGCATCAAAGCCTACCCCAAAAGTGTAAAGATGGGAATAGGACATCTAAGCCTACTCTGAAAGTGTAAAAATGGGAATAGGGCGTCAAACCCAACTCCAAAAGTGTAAAGATGGGAATAGGACGTCTAAGCTGACTTTGAATGTGTAAAGATGGGAATAGGGCGTCTAAGACTACTTTAAATGTGTAAAGACGGGAGTAATGCGTCCAAGCCTACTCTAAAAGTGTAAAGATGGAAATAGGACATCTAAGCCTACTCAAAAAGTGCAAAGATGGAAATAGGAAGTCCAAGCCTACTTTGAAAGTGTAAGAATGGGAATAGGGCATTCAAGCCTTCTCCGAAAGTGTAAAGATGGGAATAGCACATCTAAGCCCACTCTGAAAGTGTAAAGATGGGAATAGGGCGTCAAAGCCTAACCCAACAGTGTAAAGATGGGAATAGGGCATTAAAGCCTACCCTGAAAGTGTAAAGATGGGAATACGACATCTAAGACTACTCTGAAAGAATATAGATGGGAATAGGAAGTCTAAGACTACCCCAAAAGTGAAAAGATGGGAATAGGGTGTCCAAGCTGGTTGGGAACCACTAAGAATGGAATTTCGCAGAAAATTGTAATGAAGCCAAAGTTCTACTACTATCCTCATTGCAAGATGTTTATACACACGCAAGATAGATGTTATAGGCTACACCCTCTTAAAAAATCCAAGCCCATAGGTTCTTCTAGGGAACTACCCCCATCTTCAATGCGCATGGTTACTAAACCTACTAGTGAAACTCTGGACTATATTAGAAGGGAGGCTCCTGAGGGGGGGCATCAAACAGCAAAATCTTTGGTGGCACAAACTGTACACAACAAATGTGTCTCTAAAATCAGAGGAAAGGAGCCATTTGTGGAAACTACTGAACCTACCCAATTGGCCCAGCTTATGGTCAACACACAACATGAGAGGAACTCGTCGGAGGTAGTCTCCACTGCCCCATCCCCTTCTCAACTATTGTGGGAAAATAATAAATAGGGGCTTCTTGTGTCATTACCAAGGAAAGTATGGTGGAAACTGCTGAACCCACTCAAATGGCCATGTCTTCACGTCAGCTCTTAGCCAACACCAATCCAGAGATTAGAACTTTTGTGGCAGGTCCTACTGCAACACCTGAACAGATTGAAATGTTTGATGGCATGATAACTGATATTAATAAGGATTTGGAGATTAACTGGAAAATACAAAAAGAAAGTAAATATAAGAAGGTAAATGGTGAACTCCAAAGACTCCAAGCAGATTGATCTCTGGTGAGTACAAAATCCTCTTTGAGGGGGTCTCCATCCTGGACCAAACAAGGGAAAGTGAGGTCTGGATCCCAATCCTTTCCACATGGCTAACTTCATCTGCTGGAAATTAAAGGGAATAGCCAATACCCTCTCCATTAAATACTTATCCATCTTAATAGGAATCACCAACGTTGGTATATCTCAATTTTGGAATGTATGGTTCATAAAAACTCCCAAAAACTGATTAAGAAATTCATTGGTTCCACTCATTTTTCAAACATTAATAATAAAATTTGGATGTTGTGCAAGAAAGAGATAACTTAGGATGTAGTGACTGATAATCCTCAATTTTTACATTTATCATTTCATAAGAATGGCCACATTGTTTTTGCAACTTTTGTGTATGAGTTAGCCAGATTGGAGTTGTGGTCTGAACTCAGGAGTATAAGTGCAAACATGGCTGACAGCTAGTTGGTAGATGGTGATTTCAACTCCATAGCTAACTCAGCTGAGAAAAGTTGTGGTAGACCACTTAATTTATCTAAAATGAACTAATTCTATGATAATATCCAACTAGTTGAACTCTTTAATTTGGGCTTCATTGGCAATAACTTCACTTGAAAGAAGGGAAAGATGTAGGAAAGATTGGACAAATTTTTCGTGAATGAACTATGGATCAAAAAGTTCCTTTATACTTCTGTGACACATCTGAGCCTGGTAGGATCTGATCATAGACCTCTTCAAATTAACATTGCCACCCCACCTCTTACCTCGTCCAACCCCCACTTTCAGATATATCAACATGTGGTCTTCTTTTCCATCTTTTCTGGAATGTGTGGCTGCTCACTGGTGTGGGTTGATCCAAGAGGACCCTTAGGTCAAACTTTGGATTCTCCATATTAAGGTTAGCAAAGCTCTCAGATCTTGGGGTTGGTGGACATTTGGGGATGTTCACCTTGCTGTGGCAGCTGCTGAAGAAGAAGTGAAGAACCTTGAGGTGGCTGTTCTAGAAAATGAGGAGCTTGAAACTTATTTAATTGAGGAACAGAAATAACTTCTAACTTCTATTTATAGACAAGAGAGCTTCCCTAGTCAAAAAAGTTGCTATTAATAAGTTTAAATATGGTGATAGGAACACTAAGTTTTCTCATGCTTATATTAAATACAAAAGGAAATGCAACACCATCCATGGCATACATATCTCAACAAGTCAGTGTATTCATGATAGCCAGGCTATTTCTATAGATACTGTTCAATTTTTCACCAAATTACTATCATAAACTTTAGTATATAGACCACAAATTGACCCAATATTTGTTCAGCAATGAGCATCATTTGACTGACAATCTCTCCTTGAATGCTACATCACTGAGCAGGAAACTTGGGATGCAATTCAATCTATTGATAGCTCAAAACAATAGGCCCTGAAGGTTTTACTGTAGAATTTTACAAAAAAATCTTGGGGAATCATTAAAATAGACCTGATCAAGGTCATACAAAGTTTCTTTCAAGGTGTTGTCCTTCCACAGTAATTTTCTACTTCCTTCATGGTTTTGATCCCTAAACAAGCTGGTAGTAGAAATTGAAATCAGTTTAGACCTATTAGCCTTATTTGTGTAATCCAAAAAATTGTTAGCAAAGTACTAATTGCTAGACTTCAACCACACCTTGATAAGATTATTGGCCCAAACCAAATAGCTTTTATCAAGGGAAGGTCCATAGTAGATAGTGTTCTACTGGCACAGGAACTTATATTGGACTTGGAAAAAAACTTTAGAGGTGGAAATCACATATACAAATAGGATATTAGAAAAGTTTATGACACCACTTCTTGGGATTTCACTGTGGAGGCGCTTGCTGCAAGGGTTTCTCGATGGAGTTCTGTGAAATTATATCCAGGTGGCTAAAGAATATTAATCATTCAATCATAATCTATGGGCAAGTTAGGGTACCTTCATTGCTTCTAGAGGACTGCAACAAGGGAATCCACTTTCTCCTACTATTATCATCTTAGCTATGGACTATTTCTCTAGAATGCTCGATCAAGAGATAACTACTAGCTCATACTCCAGGTATCACCATAAATAAAATTTGACCATATCTCACTTGGCTTATGCAGATGACATTATGGTCTTCTCTAATGCCAATAAAATTATTGTGAAGAAGGTCTATAATTGCATCCAAAGGTTTCAACAACTTTCTGGAATGACTTTCAATCATGTTAAATGCATCATTCTGTTAAGCAAGAAGACCACCACAAGCATCAAGAACTTGATCACTTCCTTCACTGGATTCACTGAAACTTCCCTCCCCCTCAAATATTTGGGTGTCCCTCTCATTAAGGGAAGATCCAAGCTTACCCAATTTGATGATATGACCACTATGAAAAAGATCACAAAGATTCAAATGGAAAGGATCTTTAACAGATTTCCATGGGCTGACCAGAGACAACAACTCCATTGGGCCAGTTGGCAAAAGCTGGCAAAACCCATTATGACAGGAGGACTTAGTTTTAAGGGCCTTAAACAATAAGTAAACCTATGCGAAATATGGATCCAATTCAGATAGCAAACTTCTCTTTGGGCTACATACATGCTTGGGAAATACTATCGAGGCTCCAATCCAAATTTGGTGACTTTGAAACTTGGAGATTCCAGATTGTGGAAACAAATGCTGAAGATCAAACAATTGGGTGAAAACCATTACCATTGGGATCTTGGGAGAGGAGATGTTCATTTCTGGCAGGATAATTGGTGCCCTCATGAGATGCTAAAAGCTAATTACAGGCATGTTAAATCCTCAGCTCAAGGTTGCTGACTGCAGGGAAGGAGATAAGTGGTCATTGCCCACTTTAACAAAATTACTACAGGAGAATTCTATTATAAGTATATCTGAATTCCACTTTGATAGAGCAAGGAAGGATAGAATTGTGTGGCAGGCTTCCTTTCAACAAAGTATTACCAAACATATATATTCTAAAATTTATAGCTGGAATCCTATTTCTTGGTTTGAAGCCATCGAGAATAGAAGTCTAACACCATCTATGTCCTCTTTCTTATAGAGGATTTTCCACAAGTTGCTTCCCTCTGATAAAATTCTTAAGTTGAATGGATTGAGAAGCCCCTCAAAGTGTTGGTAGGGTCATGCTGAGGAGGAATCCATTCCTCATTTTAATTTTGCATTTTCTTTCTCTCAAGAAGTCTGGAAGGATACACTTAAGAGGTTAACTCTGAACACTATCAATCTGCAGTGGCTTCATCTTAACTCCTGCTGGAGTAGCTAAGCCAATATTGAGGTTGTTCCCATGCCTTTTATAATTGTCTGGTTCTTGTGGATGTCTATAAATCAAACAAAGATTGATGATACTTCACCTTCCACTAGCTTGGTGGCCAGGAAATTTATTCCTTTCTACTTAAACTTATCAAACACAAAAACTTCCCCAAAATTTGCTTATCCTACCTTCCTGAACAGGTTATAGTACATAAGATCTTAAAGGTACAGTGGAAACCCCCTTATCACCCTTACATAAGGGTGAACACTGATGGAGCTTTCTCTGATCTAGGGGTTGGTGTGGGGGGGGTTCAGGAATCAAGAAGAATATTATTTATGGTCTTTTCATGCTCCTTTCATTGCTGAGGATGTTCTGGAAATTGAATTATTGGTTGTCTTCTGGGCTTTGAGACTGGCATCCAAGACCAATTGGAAGCATATTTAGGTGGAGGTGGACTTTGTTTGCTTACTTCAGCTTTTGGAAGGGTAAGATCCCAATTCCTAGCATCATTCACAATGGCTACAAAAAACCAACTTATTCAGATCCTCCTTCAATCTTCAACTCTCCTTTATCTTCAGGGAAGGTAATGTGCCTGCAAATTTGCTTGTTAGGCTTGAGTTAACCAGTTTTGATGTTGTTGCTTCAACTTCTACACCCCCACCTCTTCTTTTTTCCTTCAGGGGGACCTTTTGGGCGTTCCCAATCTTAGAATTGTAAAAGAGTTTTGAGTTTAATAAAATCCTTTCTTTAATATATATATATATATATATATTATTAGAATATGAAACTTAAAAGAAGAAATGAGAACGTTCAAAAGGTGACAAAAAACTGTCTATGGTTCAAGCTGACCTACTAAGCCACTTACCAGGGAAAGAATTTCTCTTTGCGTGTACTTAGAGGTACAATCATCTCATAGCATGTATGGATGTAACTCATCAAATTCTGGATCTGATCGGAATCAATATGGCATCTTGTTGCCATCCATCCTTCTCAATGTAATGGAGACTTTGCATCATGGCCCTCTAGGGATGTACTGCTTTGCTAGATCGGCTTTGTTTCCCTTCAAAATTAGTACCAAACCCACCGACAACAGAATTGCAATTGATCCTTTGAACTCATAGGGTTTGAAAAAGTCGATTTATTTTTTGAACAAGATGTTACTTTTACTCATAAACGAGACCTTGCAGAAAGGTCTGACAAAATTGTGGTGATCTATATGTGGGGAATACAATCTCCCTTTACATAAGTGTTGATGATACAAGTGTTTGCAATGCAGTCCGCTGGCAGGACGCTCCATCTGACTATACTTTTTATCATCCACTTTATTCTGGGCATTCCGCAAATGCTCTTGTGTTTGTTGTCTCTCTAAGGATCTCAGCGTTGCAAGTCGGGGCTCATCTGAAAATACCGATAACGTCGGCTCTATAGTAAACGCAGACTCATCCTCTGTAGCAGGTAAACTGGAGGATGTCTCTCTCATGCAAGGATCATAAATTTCCCCCAAAAGAATTGGGGTAAGTAAGTTTTCTGCCTCTTTTAGGCATCTTTTTTATTCACGTAGGAAAGCACTGCATTTTTTATGATTAGCATTTCTACGTTGAGTTCTTCTTATCGATCCATTTGGCATTCTCTCATCATCAACACTGACTAGATCTCCTGTTGGCACAGTTATCATGGACGACATGCGACTAGTCCATTCCATCAGATTTTGCAGTGCTATCATTTTCTTCCTCTTCAATGAGGAGTCCTCTTTTATGTTGATCTTTAATAGCAACAGTAGCCCTTCTTTCTCTCGATGATTCACCACGTCCATTAGGGGGCCCCCATAGTCCACGTCGATCTGACCAAAGTCTAAGTCAAATCTATGATGCCACTCTAAGATGCCCTTTCATTATTAAGTTTGAGATTCCAGCCATTCTTGAAAGAAAAAATCAACATCTATCCTGACATTTTTTCGTGCAAATGTAGAAAAAACACCATTGCACTGAAATTTAGTAGGAACAAGAACAAAATAAAACATTTATTAGACAGAAATTTTTCTTACACGGTTGTGAAGATAATATATATATATATATAAGAAGCAAGTTGGTGGCGGCTGGAGAAGGAGCTCCGCTAGGGTTTCAGTAGGGATGAGGTCTCACTGGTGCGGCTGGGCTTGGTGGCTGGTGACAAGAAGAGTTTTTGTTTCCTCCCTAACAGTTTTCCTGGTGGTTTCAGTGGTGGAGCTGCTTCAAAACATTTACCAAAGCTCATTAGTTTCAAATTTTAATCTTTGTTAATGTTCCACTGCTTGGTTCCTTGGCACCAAGTGAGTTTCTTCCTTGATCAATGGCTAATCCTTTGCCATTATATCCAAATCTTATTGCACAATGGACTAAAGATCCTAATGCTGGAGTTGTGGGAAAGGGGAAGGATGCTGCCATTGATGTTGAATCAAGAATTCCAAGATGTTGCCTATGGTAAAGAAACTTGCTCTCTCATTAACTCCTTAGCAATTAAAGATGGGAAACCAACCATTTTCTACAAGATTGAAGAGATAAAAACATTGAAGGTAGACTGCAAGTTCATCCGGATTGGCAAATTCTAACTAGTTCACCCTAAAATGGAAATTGTCAGATGATACTTTGAAAACTTCCATTTTATAAGGGCCTGGAAGGTGGGATTTGTGGATGGCCACCATATTTCAATTAATTTTGAGTTGTAGGAAGATTATGCACAATGTTTTGCGAAAAGGTCAATTACATTAGAGGGAAGCCGAATGAAGATTTGGAAATGGACACTTGATTTTGATCCAAGCAAATAACCTCTCACTGTCCCTATATGGTTCAAGTTCTCATACCTACCCTTTCATTTCTTAAATCACAAATGTTTATTTAATATTGGATTGTCTTTGGGAAGACCCCTGAAGATGGATGTTCCCACTTTTACCTGTTCAAGGACTTCAATGGCAAGAATATTGGTGGAGAGGAATATCACATTGCCTATGAGGAAATCTGGTTGGGAACCACTAAGAATGGAATTTGGCAGAAAATTGTAATGAAGCCAAAGTCCTACTACTATCCTCATTGCAAGATGTTTATACACACGCAAGATATATGTTATAGGCTACACCCTCTTAAAAAAACCAAGCCCACAGGTTCTTCTGGGGAACTACCCCCATCTTCAATGCCCATGGTTACTGCACGTACTAGTCCAACTCTTGACTATATTAGAAGGGAGGCTCTTGAGGGGGGCATCAAACATCACAATCTTTGGTGGCACAAACTGTAAACAACAAATGTGTCTCTGCAATTATAGGAAAGGAGCCATTGGTGGAAACTACTGAACCTACCCAATTGGCCCAGCTTATGGTCAACACACAACATGAGAGGAACTTGTTGGAGGTAGTCTCCACTGCCCCATCCCCATCTCAACTACTATGGCAAAATAAAAAATAGGGGCTTCTTGTGTCATTACCAATGAAAGTATGGTGGAAACTGCTGAACCCACTCAAATGGCCATCTCTTCACATCAGCTCTTAGCCAACTCCAATCCAGAGATTAAAACTTTTGTGGCAGGTCCTACTGCAACACCTGAACAGATTGAAATGTTTGATGGCATGATAACTGATAATAATGAAGATTTGGAGATGAACTGGAAAATACAAAAAGAAGGTAAATATAAGAAGGTAAATTGGGAACTCCAAAGACTCCAAAAAGATTCATCTCTGGTGAGTACAAAATCCTCTTTGAGGGGGTCTCCATCCTGGACCAGACAAGGGAAAGTGAGGTCTGGATCCCAAACCTTTCCACATGGTTAACTTCATCTGTTGGAAATTCAAGGGAATATCCAATACCCTCTCCATTAAATACTTATCCATATTAATAGGAATCACCAACATTGGTATATCTCAATTTTGGAACCTATGGTTCATAAAAACCCCCAAAAACTGATTAAGAAATTCATTGGTTCCACTCATTTTTCAAACATTAACAATAAAATTAGGATATTGTGCATGAAAGACATAACTTAGGATGTACTGACTGATAATCCTCAATTTTTACATTTATCATTTCATATGAATGGCCACATTATTTTTGCAACTTTTGTGTATGAGTTAGCTAGATTGGAGCTGTGGTCTGAACTCAGGAGTATAAGTGCAGACATGGCTGACAATTGGTTGGTAGAAGGTGATTTCAACTCCATAGCTAACTCAGTTGAGAAAAGTTGTGGTAGACCACTTAATTTATCTAAAATGAACCAATTCTATGATAATATCCAACTAGTTGGACTCTTTAATTTGGGCTTCATTGGCAATAACTTCACTTGAAAGATGGGCAAGATCTGGGAAATATTGGACAAATTCTTGGTGAATGAACTATGGATCAAAAAGTTCCTTTATACTTCTGTGACACATCTGAGCATGGTAGGATCTGATCATAGACCTCTTCACATTAACATTGCTAACCCACCTCCTCTACCCCGTCCAACCCCCACTTTCAGATATATGAACATGTGGTCTTCTTTTCCATCTCTTATGGAATGTGTGGTTGCTCGCTGGTGTGGGTTGATCCAAGGGGACCCTTTGGTCAAACTTTGGTTTCTCCATATTAAGGTTAGCAAAGATCTCAGATCTTGGGGTTGGTGGACATTTGGGGATGTTCACCTTGCTGTGGCAGCTGCTGAAGAAGAAGTGAAGAACCTTGAGATGGTTGTTCTAGAAAATGAGGAGCTTGAAACTTATTTAATTGAGGCACAGGAAGAACTTCTAACTTCTATTTATAGACAAGAGAGCTTCCTTAGTCAAAAAATTTCTATTAATAAGTTTAAATATGGTGATAGGAACACTAAGTTTTCCCATGCTTATATTAAATACAAATAGAAATGCAACACCATCCATGGCATACATGTCTCAACAGGTCAGTGTATTCATGATAGTCAGGCTATTGCTGTAGATATTGTTCAATTTTTAACCAAATTACTGTCACAAACTTTAGTATATAGACCACAAACTGACCCAATATTTGTTCAGCAATGAGCATCATTTGACCGACAGCCTCTCCTTGAATGATACACCAACTGAGCCTGAAACTTGGGATGCAATTCAATCTTTTGATAGCTCAAAACTGCAGGCCCTGAGGGTTTTACTGTAGAATTTTAGAAAAAAATATTGGGGAATCATTAAAATAGACCTGATCAAGGTCATACAAAGTTTCTTTCAAGGTCCTAACCTTCCACAGTATTTTTCTACTTCTTTCATGGTTTTGATCCCTAAACAAGCTGGTAGTAGAAATTGAAATCAGCTTAGAACTATTAGCCTTATTTCTGTAATCCAAAAAATTATTAGCAAAATACTAGTCGCTAGACTTCAACCACACCTTGATAAGATTATTGGCCCAAACCAAATAGGTTTTATCAAGGGAAGGTCCATAGTAGATAGTGTTCTACTGGCACGGGAACTTATATTGGACTTGGAAAAAAACTTTAGAGCTGAAAATCACATATACAAATAGGACATTATAAAAGCTTATGACACCATTTCTTGGGATTTCACTGTGGAGGCGCTTACTGCAGGGGTTTCTTGATGGAGTTCTGTGAATTGATATCCAGGTGGCTAACGAATAATAATCATTCAATCGTAATCAATGGGCAAGCTTGGGGTACCTTCATTTCTTCTGGAGGACTGCAACAAGGGAATCCACTTTCTCCTACTATTATCATCTTAGCTATGGACTATTACTCTAGAATTCTGGATCAAGAGATAAATACTAGCTCATACTCCAGATATCACCATAAATCAAATTTTATCATATCTCACTTGGCTTATGCAGATGACATTATAGTCTTCTCTAATGCTAATAAAATTATTGTGAAGAAGGTCTATAATTGCATCCAAAGGTTTCAAAAACTTTCTGGAATGACTTTCAATCATGTTAAATGCATCATTCTGTTAAGAAAAAAGACCACCACAAGCATCAAGAACTGGATCACTTCCTTCACTGGATTCACTGAAACTTCCCTCCCCCTTAAATATTTGGGTGTCCCTCTCATTAAGGGAATATCCAAGCTTACCCAATTTGATGATATGACCACTATGAAAAAGAGCACAAAGATTCAAATGGAAAGGATCTTTAACAGATTTCCATGGGCCCACCAGAGACAACAACTCCATTGGGCCAGTTGGCAAAAGCTGGCAAAACCCATTATGACAGGAGGACTGCATTTCAAGGGCCTTAAACAACAAGTAAACCTATGCAAAATATGGATCCAATTCAGATAGCAAACTTTTCTTTGGGCTAAATACATGCTTGGGAAATACTGTAGAGGCTCCAATCCAAATTTGGTAACTTTGAAACTTGGCGATTCCAGATTGTGGAAACAAATGCTGAAGATCAAATAATTGGCTGAAAACCATTACCATTGGGATCTTGGGAGAGGAGATATTCATTTCTGGCAGGATAATTGGTGCCCCCATGAGATGCTGAAAGCTAATTACAGGCATGTTAAATCCTCAGCTCAAGGTTGCTGACTGTTGGGAAGGAGATAAGTGGTCATTGCCCACTTTAACAAAATTACTACGGGAGAATTCTTTTATAAGTATATCTGAAGTCCAATTTGATAGAGCAAGGAAGTATAGAATTGTGTGGTAGGCTTCCTCTCAACAAAGTATTACCAAACACATATATTCCAAAATTTATAGCTGGAATCCTATTTCTTGGGGTGAAGCCATCTAGAATAGAAGTCTAACACCATCTATGTCTTCTTTCTGATAGAGGATTTTCCACAAGTTACTTCCCTCTGATGAAATTCTTAAGTTCAATGGATTGAGAAGCCCCTCAATGTGTTGGTTGCGTCATGCTGAGGAGGGATCCATTCCTCATTTTATTTTTGCATGTTCTTTCTCTCAAGAAGTATGGAAGGATACACTTAAGAGGTTAACTCTGAACACTATTAATCTGCATTAGCTTCATCTTAATACCTGCTGGAGTAGCTAAGCCAATATCGAGGTTGTTCCCATGCCTTTTATAATAGCCTGGTTCTTGTGGTTGTCTAGAAATCAAACAAAGATTAATGATACTTCACCTTCCACTAGCTTGGTGGCCAGGAAATGTTATTCCTTTCTACTTAAACTTATGAAACACAAAAACTTCCCCAAAATTTGCTTATCCTATATGCCTGAACAAGTTATAGTACATAAGATCTTAAAGGTACAGTGGAAAACCCTTTAGCACCCTTACATAAGGGTGAACACTGATGGAGCTGTCTCTGATCTAGGGGTTGGTGTGGGGGGGGGG
>JXCR01133519.1:224239-238511 GCA_002079205.1 Phalaenopsis hybrid cultivar
TATATATATAGTTTAAGAAAATATTAAATCAAACTGATCTCATATCTTTCAAAGTTTAGATGAAAGAGCCCTACACCCCAAGCTATGTATCTATCTCGAATGATAAATAAATGACTTGATAGTGATGTTCAATCAAATAAACAAAGAAATATATGACATCTGTTTGGTTTTCTAAATTATTTTATTATATGCTGACAAATTCCCCTATTTAATATGAAAAATTAAATAGGATTTATACTAAGCTGGGTTCTTGAAAGTTTCCTATAAAGGCGAGCCCTTATAGTTAATTACATATTAGATAATTGAAGTTACCTAAGAAAACTCTCAATAAAAATCAGGGGATATTGTCCTCAAGAAGTTTAAAGAATAGGACTTTTTAAAATTTTAGACAAAGGGGTGTGAAAGGGGAATAACTCAAATTTGGTACATTTATCTTTGGAATCCAAACAAAGAAGGATTGGAGGATGTCATGGATGCTGATAAGAACCTCGGTGACTTCCCAAGCTATCATACTATTTTGCTTCAATTTAGAGAAGAAATTAACTAAATATTTTATCTTGTAGTTATAATAATTAGGGCTTACATCTGTGTGAGATGATTACACAAATAGTCTGGAAGATGTAAGGATTTAGGTCGTGACGAATGACAACCTAAGAATCCTAAAATAGGTTATGGCTTATTTTGTATAATAGAGCAATAAAAAAGCCTATAGAAAAGTTGAGGACTTATTTCGCACTAGGCTGACAACCTCAAAGTCCTATAGCTTGTTATTTAATTCTACATAATGGTTTACTTGGTGTAGACATGTTTTGCTGTTGAAGATGGTTGTGCTGCTCACAATGCTAGCACTAAGCTCCTCGTCGTTGCGAGTTTAATTTTTCTAATGTGTTGATTCATGATGTCAAATCAAGTGTTTCCTATGGTTATGTTTATTTAAATACTATGGGGAATGTTAAAGTTTATTAGAGCGACATCAGTTAGGATCTTAGGGTTTCCTCATTTCGACACAACTATTTTTCTTCCCATTCACTTAGTCCAAATGAATTTACTAAACTTAACTTAATGAATTACACACTTTCATTTAGACAGTGGAAAATTCTTGTTAGCAATCGTAGGTTACCTCGTCCGAAAGATTCCCGATCATCTGACAAAGACATTTTAATTTATTTGCTTTTTTTGTTTTGTTTTATTCGTGATTAAATTTGAGTTAACTTATATTTTTACTATTGTGGCGATAAATTTTATCTTGTTTAATTTCTTAGTTTTGTTTTACCTAACATGTAGGCTGACCTTAAGCATTCAAGCAAGAATCAAGAGTTATGAAAAGGTAAATGCAATAACTTAAAAGCGTATCTATCGATTCTTCCATCTTCTCCACCTGAAAGGTTAGCTTTGGCAATATGTATATATTTTTTCAAGGAATTCAAATTGCAGGAGTAGATGAAGGTATAACTACCAAACCCCAAATTATTATTTTATTGAGTTTCGAAAGATCTTAGAGGATGATTTTAGTACAGAATATAGTAAGTTTAATTTGCCCTGCAAAATATTCAAAAGATTTTAAAGTGCTCGGAGCATGACCCTGAGTCATATTGAAGATTTCTTAAAATATTTCAAGTTCATTTTGAACTTTTCATATCATTTTACTAATCATCGAAGGTTAAGCTAAGGTTATCCCATTGCTCAAGGAAAGTTTATGTTCTATTTATCCCGAGGCTAGGGCACTCAATTAATCAATTAATATTTTATTTAAGAGTTATATGGGTGGGTGCCCATAAGTCAAATCTGAGTCATTAAATGTTTTGCAATGCACAATTAAAATTGGGCTTGTAGTGTAAAAAGGTGTTAATCGTCAATCAAGTTACCTTCTAAATCCAATCAAATGAGTTTAAATGTCAAGCCTACGTCACTGCGAAGCCCTAAAAAATCATTTTAAGTGAAATGGTAAGTAGCAAAATTTTTATTTAAATGACTTGCATTCTTATTGAAAGATCACTTTGTCTTTAATTATGGGTCTAAAATTAATGAAATATTATCTTCCTAACTCGACCCCATCACTTGAGAATCGTTAAATTTTGATTGACTTCCAAATCCGAATAATTAAGGAAATTATAATTTTTTTCTTATTATAGAAAGGGTGGAAAGTGAGTTCCTACCTTTAATCGCATTTTATTTCAATCATCGAAACATGTTCATTAGGATCAAAATTACGCATTTTTCCTTTAATAATCCTAAATTTTGATTAAAGCACTAAAATCTAAAGTTACCCCTTTGCCTTTGGAGCTCTTCACCTCATAACTCATTAATCAAAATTCAAATGACTTTGAAAATTTTTATAGTGTCCCATCCATTGATAAATTAAAACATTAGAGAAGAAAATGTGGATTTTCAAAATTTAAATTAATTTAAACAATTCTTTAAATTTAGAAAGTAGTATTTCCAAAATTGATTTACTTAACTATCCAAAATAAAGTTTTTATTCATGAGAAAATTATTAGAGGTCCCCTTTAGGTCAGGGAAACACTTAAACAAAATTCCATGATTTTTTTGAATTAAATCACTATCATTATTATTTGATTATGAATCAATTTTAATGATTCAATTAAATGTAAAATGATGTTTTATTTGCCAAAATTATCTTTATATTTTCATTAAACCACTCTCAGTTCAGAGAACTAAGAGAAAAAAATTTTGTAGTTTTATGATTTTTTAATTTATTTATTATAATTATTTTAAGGGGAAAATAAGAAAAATCCATTTTTAAGCTCATAAAAATTTATTTTTGACTTAGAAAATTTTGGAAAAAAATCTTAATGAGTTCTAAGTGATCAGAAAATAATTTGGCACATTATGAAGTATTTTGGTATATTTTGTATTATTAATTATTTTTAATTTTTTTAAACTCAAAATAAAACTCAAAAATAAAGTATTCTTTTAAAAACAAATTTTTTTTTCCTAAGTGTCCCTAATCACAAGGAACTCAGAAAAACACTTTTCATAATTTTCCCAAGTATTTTTGATTTAATATAATTTTATCTGTACTAAAATACAAGTTTTCTTAGAAAATCAACTTT
Source organism: Phalaenopsis hybrid cultivar (assembly GCA_002079205.1). Classification (NCBI taxonomy): domain Eukaryota; kingdom Viridiplantae; phylum Streptophyta; class Magnoliopsida; order Asparagales; family Orchidaceae; genus Phalaenopsis; species Phalaenopsis hybrid cultivar. The sequence goes on from JXCR01133519.1 coordinate 227,314, forward strand.
AGTGCTCAAAGTGAGCGAAATTTTTTTTAAATTTTACAGTAGGTAAACATGATTTTTATACAGTGTTGAAATGATTTTGTCAAATTTTTATTAATATTTAATTTACGTAAATTAAAGTAAGATATATAAATTTATTTAAATATAGAAATGCACAGAATAATTCAAATCATCTTGACACTTTTCTTAAGCTTCTCTGACCATAGGAAATCTACTAAAATTATTACCGTAATTTTCCATGCGATATTTTAATTTATATAATTTAAATAATTTAAAATAACCAACCTAGCTTTAAAATTATGATTAGTAGCATAGAGATGTGCTCTGACATTGGGAAAATCAGAGAACATTACCTTTGTCAAAAGAAATGAACACTTAAATTTTCAAGCCATAGTGAGAAAAATTTGATCATAATGATTTAAAATACTCCAGAGAGTTTTTAATCCATTAAAAATCAAATAATCAACAAATAATTTTTATTTTTAGTCCACATTATTCTCCTCTATTCAGTGAGCAAGAGGGTATTTTTTATTTTATTTTTATGAATTTTTAAAGAAAGATATGAATTTTTTAAATTGAGGCATTTAAGTAAATCCAAAAAATCCATAATTTTCTACTTAAACATGCGGCGCCACCTCAACCTCATCTGCGTCAAACTTAACACACGGTGCTCTGCTGATACGCCTAAAATATATAGTGTTTTTCAACAAATTTTTATAAATATTTTTGAGATATTGCGCTTGAATGGAAGGTATTTTCAGGTTTTTCTTTTATGTGCAGGTAAAAAGGTGAAAAATGCTTAAATGAGTTAAAAATGATCAAATTTGGAGCAAATAGGTTAAAAATGTGCAAAAGTTTTCTGGCGCCTCAGCGCTAGATCCGGCGCTTAAGCGCTAGTTAAACAGAGAAGGCCATGCCTAAGCGCTAGAGACCCCATCCTTAATCGCTAGTGGCAGTTATTGGATGAGTAAATTCAGTTTTTACAAATTTTGAAGAGGTTTTTGAGGCACCTATTGGCTTAATAGGTGGTTACAATCACCATGGACGAAAATTATTGCGAAAGGATGCATCTCTTGGAGAAATAAATTGAATCAAGACACATTTTCAATAGATACCAATACACTATTTGGAGAATTATAAACAAAGGAAGATTGAGACTTTGAAAGGGCTCCTGAAAGTACTGGTAAAGTTTTAAAAGTTCTAAAATTAGAGAGTTTGTTGGAGAGATTTTCAGGCAGCACATATTTATCCTTTTTTTATTTCAGTTTTATATTAAGAGTGTTGTAAAAGAGAAGAGACTCAAAGGAACTTCAAGAGTTTGGTGGAGGACTTGAGATAAGTTATTATCTTTTGTTTTAGACTACTTTCGATTTTAATTGAGACTTATTATTAGTTTGACAATGATTTCTACTTTTAAACTAAAGTGTGGTTTTGTTTTCTTAATGGATTCTGAGTAGTTTTCTTTATCTTTCATCTTAAAATGATAAGTAATTAAGTGTTGGATGGAAGTTATGGAGAGTATTGATCCTTTATGTTGGAAAAAGTTGTGATGATTTAAATCCATGTACTTCATTTACTTATTGATTTGGCCAATCCAGATGTCAAAATTCTTTGTGAGAACATGTAAGAATTGGGTTGGTATTGTCTCAATCAACAATTGGAAAGAATCACATGAGGTTGTATGAATGAGAATTTAGTTCGTATGATTGAGTGCAAACAAATAGGGAAATATTCATTGAAGGGTGTAGAGTTAGAGGACTTTATTGACATGTTAACGCCCCCAACTCGGTTTATTATTTTAGGTTCTGATACGAGATGTTAACCCCTAGGTGGAGGGAATCGAGGGAACTCTAGAGTGAGAGATAGCATCTTCCCTACATAGCCGGTCTTCAGAACTATTGAAACTTTAAATAAGCCAATGTTCTTTATAACATCTCTAGTAAGGGTAAAGAATATTATTGCTCCCATTTGGTACAACAAAATATGCATACTTCCACAACAGTATTCCTATACTTATTACAGATTCATGATAAGGAGAACGATATTTTTCATATTTAGTCCTTTTCTTCTACAAAAACTCAAGTTATCTTTTTAAGTTTGTTTTATTTTTGTCAAAATATTAAAAATACCAAAAATTTTTAAACTTTCTTTACTGCAAAAATGTCTTTTTAAAAATACAAAGTTTTCCAAAAAAGTGCATATTGTATATCTTCCCTGTAGGTTTGATATTTGAGTCTTAATCAAAAAGTCCTATATTACTTGATAACAATACATATACTTGCGTAGTATCCCTAATATATAAACTAAAATTTAAATTCCTAATTTTCTTCAGGATCAAGTTTTTGGTTTTGTTACGAAATAAGGATATATAAGTAAGAAAAATAATCAGAATTATTGTTTTACTGTTGCATATAAGCAATTATCAAGGATCAGGTTTTTGGCGCCGTTGTCGGGGAAGTGAAGTTAAAAATTGTAAAAATTCTATTGATTTAAAAGCAAATTTCTATTTTTAGAAAGTCTTATTTGAACTTTAAATTATTGTATGTTATTTTGTGTGTGTTTAGTTTTATTTTATTTTATGTTAGTGTATGCGTAGTTCAGGTTCTGAAGGACTAGTGCCCTACGATTCTGAATTAGAGAGAACTGTTAAAAAAATCAGAAAAACCAAGAGAAAATTAAAAATCTTGAAAAATCCAAAAAAATTATAGAAATGGCAAACCAAAATGATCAAAATGTTGAAATTCATCAAGAGTTTAGACCTTTAAGATATTATGCCAACCCTACTGTAGATGAACTTCATTGTTGTGTTCAAAAACCTGTAGTAGTGGCTAATTCATTAGAGCTTAAACCTATTATTATCGAAATGATATCAAATAATCAGTTTGGGGGATCACCAACTGAAGATCAAAATTTACATATTGCCAATTTTTTAGAATTTCGCGCTACATTTAAATACGATGGTGTATCATATGATGTCACAAGACTTAGGTTATTTCTTTTCTCACTGAGGGATAAAGCTAAGATGTAGTTGAATTTGTTAGCACCTTGATCTATCAGAACCTAGGGTGATTTAGCACAAAAATTCCTTGTTAAATGTTCTCCACCATCAATAATTACGAAGCTTAGAAATGATATTACATCTTTTAATCAGTTTGAAGGGGAATCTATTTATGGAAGCTTAGAAATGATATTACATCTTTTAATCAATTTGAAGGGGAATCTATTTATGAAGCATGACAAAGATTTAAAGAACTCTTAAGAAAGTGTCCACACCATGTTATACTAGATTGGTTAATAATTCAATTTTTGTAATGGATTAGTTGGATCTCTTAGATCAACTAGCGATGTCGTTGTTGGTGGTTCATTGATGTCAAAACTATTTCATGACCCTTATACTTTAATCAAAGAAATGACTACCAATAATTTTCAGTGCCCTTCTGACAGGGTGAATCCTAAGAAAGTAGTCAATATTCATGAATCTGATGCATTTATTATGTTATCAATTCAAGTTGCTACAATTTCAAGGAAGTTAGACCAATTTGGAATAATTTTTTCTCAACCAATTTCCATGATTAAAGAGAATTCAATAGATCAAATGGTAGATTCTCAAGCATCATTAGAAACTTTAAATGCCATAAATAAGAAGCAGAATAACCCATATTCAAATTATTATAACTCAGGATGGAAAAACCATCCCAACCTTAACTGGAATAACAATTCGGGTGGTAATAATTATGAATGGAGGAACAACCAAGTAAACCCATTGAGAAACTGGAACAATCAAGGGAATAATAATTATAGATCTACTTATCCTCCAGATTTCAACAATAATACACAATTTAAAGAGAAGAAGTTGTCCAAAGAAGAAGTGATGTTACAAATGGGAAATCAATTACAAAGTCAAGGAGCTACAATTAGAAATATTGAGAATCAAGCAAATAACAAATTCATTAAGTAATAGATCCTAAGGAACACTTCCTAGTAATACTGAATCAAATTAAATTCGTTAAGTAATAGATCCCAAGGAACACTTCCTAGTAATACTGAAACAAGTCTGAAAGACCAGACATTAAGTAAAAGATCCCAAGAAACACTTCCTAGTAAAACTGAATCAAATCTAAAAGATCAGAATAAGGAGAAAGTAAAAGCCGTTCAACTTAGAAGCGAAAGAGAGTTGGAATAGAAAGAGAAGAAATTGAAGAATCAAAAGAGGACGCTCCGAAAGACTCTGAAAGACCTATTTCTTCAAAAAAATTGATTTGGCAAAAACACCACCTCCATTTCCTCAGAGGCTTCATCAGCAGAATTTGGATAAGCAATTCTTAAAATTTTTGAAGATATTTAAGAAGCTTAATATTAATATTCCATTTGCTGAAGCCTTAGAATAAATGCGAAGCTATGTAAAGTTTATGAAGGATATTCTCAATAGAAAAAGGAAGTTTGAAGATAATGAGACGTTACACTTAGTGAGGAGTGCAGTGTTATAATTCAGAAAAAGCTTCCTGAAAAGCTTAAAGATCCTGGTAGCTTTACAATTCCATTGTGCAATAAGAGACAGATTTTATGGGAAAGTTTTATATGATTTAGGTCCAAGAATTAACCTTATGTCATTATCAATATTCAAAAGATTAGGATTAGGAGAAATAACCCCTACTACTGTAACTATGCAGTTAGCAGATCGTTCGATAACATAACCTAAAGAAGTTATAGAGGATGTCCTAGTGAAAGTGGATCAATTTATCTTTCCTGTTAATTTCATTGTGCTGAATATAGAGGAAGATAAAGAGATACCTAGCATTTTTGGGAAAGATTTCCTAGCCACAGGAAGAGCAATGATAGATGTGCAGAAAGGGGAATTAACAATGCGCGTCAATGATCAAACTATTACTTTCAATATTTCAAGATCAATGAAATATCCTGCAAGAGGTAAAGAAGTTGAATATTATAGGATGGATGTTATAAAATATCTAAGTGAATGTCATTTCAAAATAACTTATGTAGAAAAATTTGAAGAAAAAAATTTGGAACACGAGCAAGAAGAGGAGTTAGATCGATGTGAAGAATTTTTTAAGGAAGATTCAAACTATGTTCGAGAAAGTTTTGAAATTTTGGACAAGATAGACAAAGATAAATCATTTTGCCAATGAATTGAAAAACCTCCAGAACTTGAATTGAAGTTACTTCGTGAACATTTAAAATATGCCTTTTTAGGATATTCCTCTACTTTACCAGTTATAATTTCCTCAAAATTAACGATGGAAGAAGAAAGATTGATGAAAATTTTGAAAAATTTTAAAAATGCCTTTGGATGGACAATTGCTGATATTAAAGGAATCAATCCTACAATTTGTATGCATAGAATTCATATGGAAGAGAACTGCAAATCTAGGGTTGATACTCAAAGGAGACTGAATCATGTTATGAAAGTTGTTAAGAAAGAAATTTTAAAGTGGTTAGATGTTGGAATTATCTACCCTATTTCAGATAGTGCATGGGTTAGTCCAATCAGTTTGTTCCTAAGAAAGGAGTAATTGTAACTGTGAATGAGCATAATGAGTTAATACCTACTAGACAAATTACAGGCGTTCATAAGAAAGGAGGACTACATGTAACTTTGAATGAACATAATGAATTAATACCTACTAGACAAGTTATAGGGTGGCGAATATGCATTGATTGAAGAAAATTAAATCTTGCCACTAGGAAAGATCATTTTCCATTACCCTTTCTAGATCAAATGCTTACTAGCTAGGCATAAATACTTTTATGTTTTCGATGGATATATTGGTTATGATGAAATATAAATATCTCCTGAGAATTAAGAGAAAACAACTTTTACCATTCCATATGATACTTTTGCTTTTAGAAGCATGCCTTATGGTTTATGTAATGCCCCTGCTACATTTCAAAGATGTATGATGGCAATTTTTTATAATTTAAATGAAAAAGGGATTGAAGTATTCATCGATGATTTGTCAGTGTTTGGAACTTCATTTGACTCATGTTTAGAAAATTTATCTAAAGTTTTTAGGAGCTGTGAAGAAACAAATTTACTCCTTAATTTGAAAAAATGCCAATTTATGGTAGCAGAAGGAATTATATTAGGTCATCAAATATCAGAAAATGGTATGGAAGTAGATCCTGCTAAAATTCCAGGTGATCACTAATATAACTTATCCAATAAATGTAAGGGAAATTAGGAGTTTTCTAGGACATGCTAGATTCTACAAGTGATATATTAAATACTTTTCAAAGATCCCTAAGCCTTTAGCCATTTATTGGAGAAAGATGCAATTTTCAATTTTGATGAGGAATGCTTAAAAGCTTTTAATTTATTAAAAGAAAAATTAATCATTGCACCAACTATAGTTTCACCAAATTGGGGAAAACATTTTGAATTGATGTGTGATGCTAGTGATTATGCTATAGGAGCTGTTTTAGGACAAAGATATGATAAAACTTACAAATTAATTTACTATACTAGTAAAACTCTTAATGAAAATCAAATCAATTATAAAATAACTGAAAAATAATTATTAGCAATAGTATATGCCTTTGATAAATTTTGATCTTATTTAATTGGAACTCATTGTATAGTGCATACAGATCATTATGCTATTAAGTACTTATTGAAAAAGAAGGATGCTAAACCTAAACTTATAAGATGACTTCTACTTTTGTAAGAAGATTTTAAAATAGTAGATCGAAAGGGGACTGAAAATCAAGTTGTTGATCATTTGTACAGACTTGAGTTAGAAAACCCACTCTGTTTTGAAAAAGAAATTAATGAACGTTTTCCAGATGAAAAATTATTCACTATTAACGAGTTGCGTGTTTCGTGGTATAGCGACATTATGAACTTTATTGTTAGCGATATTATACCCTATGGAATGACATACCAACAAAAGAGGAAATTTATTCATGAAGCTAAGACTTATTTTTGGGTTGACCCATTTTTATATAAACAAGGAAAGGATCTAATTATTCAAAGATGTGTACCATTAGAAAAAACTTATGAAATTATCCAAAAATATCATAATTCTGATTTTGGGGGACATTTTGGGTTGATAAAATAACATAAAAAAATTTTATAATCTGGATTTTATTGGCCTACAAATTTTAGAGATGTTAATGCTTATATCAAAACTTGTGATAGATGTCAAAGAGTAGGCAATATTTCTAAAATAAATGAGAATGCCCCTTAATTATACGCTAGAACGTTGAAATATTTGATATTTGGGGATTAGATTTCATGGGTCCATTTATACCATCTTTCAAAAAATTGAAATAGTTTGAGGATTATATTTCATGGGACAATTTATACCATCTTTCAAAAATTTAAATATTATAGCAGTGGACTATGTATCTAAATGGATAGAAGTTGTTGCTTTACCATGATGTGATGCTCAAAGTGTGACAAAATTTTTTAAAATGAAAATATTTTATAGATGTGGGATGCCGAGAGTTATCATTACTGATGGGAAAAGTCATTTCAGAAATTCTATAATGGAGAAGTTATTAAAGAAATATCATATAAATCATAGGATTGCTACTGTTTATGATCCTCAAAAAATTGTTTCGGCTGAATATCCAATCGAAAAATTAAAGGAATTATAGAAAAATTTGTGAATCCAACAAAAATGGATTGGTCAGTCAAACTTGATTATGCTTTGTGGGCTTATAGGACTGCATACAAAACTCCTATAGGAATGTCCCCATATAGGATAATATTTGGGAAAGCTTGTCACTTACTAAGTGAACTTGAGCATAAAGCATATTGGGTGATTAAAAAGTTCAATTATAATTTGAAAGATGCTGGTGAGAAAATATTATTGCAATTAAATAAGCTTGAAGAGATAAGGAATGAATCTTATGAGAGTGTCAAGATTTATAAGGAAAAGATGAAGATGTGGCATCATCGAAGGATTCTTATTAAAAATTTTCAGCCAGGGCAACAGGTTCTGCTAAATAATACAAATTTAAGATTTTTTCAGGCAAATTTAAGTCAAGGTGGATGGACCCATTTGTTGTAATAAATGTTTATCCTTATGGAGCTGTGGATATTAAAGATCCTAAGTTTGAGAAAATATATAAAGTTAATGGACATATAATGAAACCATATTTTATAAGGAATCAACATAAACTTAATGATGAAATGATGTTGGGTCAACTAGAATGAGCACTAGTTATGTCGTGCTGACGACGTAAAATCAAGCGCTTTGTGGAAGGCAGCCCATAGTTATCAGAGTGTTTTTATTTTGACTATTATTTTGTGTGTGATTAAAAAAATTGGGGAAGTATTTTTGAAACTATTATGTGTTATTAAAGATTTTAAAACTTCTTTAGTGACCAAGACATGTTAGAATGACAATTTAGATGTTATGTTGACTAATGCAAAAATGTGCATAGGCGCTTAAGCGACTGATCCGGCGCTTAAGTGTGGAAGTTTAAACACATGTGCAAAATTAATATTCTATAAGGTTTAACCACCAATTTGTTTGTAAAAACATGCCAAGGTAGTTTCTAAACGTGTCTTGGAGTTATTGTAACGATTTTGGCCTATAAATAGAAGGGTTTTGTGAAGAAATTTCACCCAGATCATTTCTAGCCCTAAAAGTCTAAAAGAAAGTGAGATTTAGAGAAAATATTTTCATGGGAGATAGATTTAAAGAAGAAGGAAGAAATCATGAGGAAGACGTTCATTATTCGAAGTGCACAAGAGATGTATAATAGTTTCTTAGTCGTTAGTATTGAAGGCATATCAGAGAAGATCAAAAAAATTGAGAATACTATGGCTTTATTAGAGACCAATGTACTTGAGTTGCATGCACATCTAGAGCATATTGGATGGCAATTGAAGATGTAGTTTAGCCAAATAAGTTATATAGAGGAAACAAATAAGGTGATGTTCATAAAGTAGAAGTGGATTGAAGAAGGTAGTTTCAAAGCTCGTCACCACTGTCCGTTTGATCAACTCTATATTCCTGGAGAGACTAATGAAAGACAGTTTGTTCCTTTGAATGAAGAATGAAATTAAGTTTAGTGTTAGAATTTGTGTCTTAGAAGTTGTAGTTTTCAAATGGTTTAGTGTTTAAGTCTTGTTTTTAGTATTTATGATTTCTTATATGTGTTTAATTGTGAAATGATTGTTATGTAATTGAATTTAGGAAAATTTTCACATCCAAGACTATTTGGAGTGAGAATTAAGTGTTTAAAGGTATTTGTACTTATTTTAATATAAGTTTGTTTGTGTGAAAATTTGCTTTATTTTTAGCCTCAAATTTAAATAGTTATTATGGAGAATTTAGAGAGAGAGAGGAGTTATAGGAAGTTGAAAATAGTCATGTAAGTGCTATGAGACCATTTAATGGTGGTTTACTTAGGTAAATTGTTCATTTTACTTTAATTTAAAAATTGTGAAGATCATCCACTAGCGCCTAAGCGCCACATGTCGCGCTTAAGCGTAAGCCAACGCGAGAGGCAGACGCTTAAGTGCCATTTACCCCCGCTTAAGCACCGGTTCACACAAATCAGTATGTAAATGGTTAAAAGTGAAATTTCATCCTGAAATCACCATTTTTAACGCCACGGTCACCTTTAACCTCTCAAGTTCACAGTTTTTGAGGGCTTGGGCACATCTAAAGTGAAGATTTCTTTGTGGAATCAAGTGAAATTTGCTAGATCCAAGTTCCTTGAGGTAAGAGCTTTACTTCTATGCAAAAATTTTGAATTTTCACTATGTATTTTGAGCACATTTAGAGAAATTCAAAAATTCATTATTCATGGTAAAAAATGAGAAAAAGATCTATGGAAATTGCCTGGGAAGTGTAGTTTATACTTTGGATATTTAGTTTAGTAATTTAGACTTAATATTTGAAGTTATTTTGGGAATTTATTAAATTTTTAGAATGGTACCAAGAATGAAGAGGAGAAAAGGAAAGATCCCTTTCTATTCGAGAAAATTTGTTAGTTTGAAGGCTCAGGATTAGTACATTGATGCGTTGCAATCACAGAAACTGATTTAGGAGCAGTGTTTTAGGAATCCAGGTGGAGACATAGAGGATATGATCGTTTGTCGACAGTGGGAATGATTCTACTTTTTCTTTGCTGTGGCGATTATTTATGTTGTTAGGGAGTTCTATGCAAACCTCCCTGAGGTTGAAGATAATAGAGTCATGGTTCGAGGAAAGTGGGTACCTTTTTCACAAGAGGTAATCAACTTTTTTTATCGTCTTCCACATGATACGTTATGTTTTTATGCAAATTATAGTCCGACTGAAGCGGAGTTAGACGATATTATTTCTTACTTGACTGTTGGAAGAGGACTTTGGAAGATCACTAATGAGAGGAGAGTTAACTTCCCAACTTCAAAGTTATGTGCACCTTCAAAGGCCTAGCACTATTTTATTTCTGCTCGTCTGCTACCAACAAATTATCTTAGTGAAGTGACAAAAGAGAGAGCGACGTTAAATTGTTGTCTCCAGGAAGGAAAGCCCATCAACATATGAGCTTAGATTTGTCAGACTATCATCAGTTTTGCCACTGCCATTACTACTACAGGTCTGGGATTTGCTTCCTTTATCTTTTCCTTGTGTGAGCAGGCTGGAGTTCAATATGATAGCTGGGAGGAAGTGTTGTTAGCTCTAAAGCCCATCACTAAGGTGAATGTGAAGACTTATTTTGAGCATTCTATTTTTGGCTGGAGAGGAGGATTTTCTAGGAGCTATGGAATGGAGACGTCTGTTACTTTTACCTCTGCTGCTTCTACATCTAGACCATCTACCTCACCTGCTTCTACATCTAGAGGTGAGTCTACTGAGACCCAAGATAAATTATTGTATAAGATGATGACTAATATTAACTATACCGCTAATAAGGTACAAAATTTAGAGTGTTTTGCAGATCATAATCATAGGTATAATAGAAGAAAAAGTGATTATGAAGAGAAATTTCACTCATCTTTGGAGAGCCTCATTAGGGGTAACTGTCTGCGTTATTTCGGGTTGGTTTGTGAGGAGTTGCCCGTAAGAAGCTGTCGGTTGCCGGAATCAAAATCTCGTCGCCCACTTAGGAAGGACGTTGAAGTATGAAATCAAACTGACCCCATATTTTTCATACTTTAAAATGAAATAGCACTAAACCTCAAATCCTGTATCTATCCTAAAGGATAAACACAAGACTTGAGGATGAGGCTCGATCAA
>JXCR01133520.1:0-23901 GCA_002079205.1 Phalaenopsis hybrid cultivar
TTTTTTTTCATTTTATTTTAACAATCTTATTTATGTGCCTTGCCCTTACGTTGAAAATCAAATCGCATAAACTTAAAAATTTCAAAAAATATCAGGGTCCGTTTGGGGCAGCTTATAAGTGTGGAACACTGCCTCACTGTTTGGTTCTCACTTATTGCAAGATTATTTGAAAAAAAAGTTTTTGAATTTCTAAAAGGCGGACTGCGGGCTCCCGGCGGTCCGCATTTCGCGATTTCTATTTATGCATTACCCCTCGGATCGCTCTCATGACCTTGCATTTTTCATTCGCCTCTCCCGTGACTTGCATTTTTCCTTGGCCTCTCCCGCGACCTCTCCTGTGACCTAGCGCTTCGCGCTCTCTCGCACTTGTAACCTCCGTTCAAAGCCAGATCTTCTCCTCTCGCTCTCGTCACCATTATGTATCCTGACTTCTCCATTCGAAGTCGGATCTTCTCCATTCGAAGTCGTTGCGTCCTCGCTCCCGTCACCATTCTGTATCCCGGCTTCTCCGTTCGAAGCTGGATCTTCTCCATTCGAAGTCGTTGTTGAACGCATAAGGGAAAGATCTTGCGGATCCGGACGCTACTCTGTATCCCGGCTTCTCCCTCGCTATTATGTATCCCGGTCTTGCTGTCTAACCAAACAGTTAAACTGATTATTCAGAACAGGGGCAGAATGGTCAAATTTTTAGAATCAACTGTTTTTCATAAGCACAAACCAAACAGTCAGACAACTTATCTGAATTAGCTGCTCATCAGCAGATTATCAGGATAAGCTGCTTATCAGCAGAAGCTGGATAAGCTGCAGCTGCCCCAAACAGACCCTTAGATCGCTTTCCTTCTCCTACTCCGCAGGTCTCATCTGAGCGAGCCTTCTTTCCTAGAAGCTTGTTTAGAAACAACGTTAGAAAATGCTTTCTCATAAAATTTGTGTGGTTAAAGTGATATTTTTGTTTGAATAAAAGATTTATTGTGTGTTCTTCAAAGCAATTAATTATAACCTTTAAAGATAAAAGGACTGTAATAACCCTTGTCTTATCCAACAACGTCGAACCTGACTTTGAGTCATTTGAACTGTTAGCAACCACCATGTTGAAATGGTCGAATACAGGACTCCGATGGGGTTATTGGACTTCACGAAGAAGAGCAAAGAAAGAGGAGAGACCCCATAACTGGTTGGTGATGGTCTTGTTGAGCTTTGAAAGATCTTCTTTGATGCCTCTTGGAGATGTCGACTCGTAATCAATGTGGACTAGGTCTTCGGACTTGTGGTTGTTGCCCCGGTCATCATGGCTTACGAAATGCCTTGATGATGTTACCATCAGAGGAGACTGAGAAAGGGAGGGGGGATCGATAACATGGAGGCTGGCGTGAGACATGTACGCATGGATGATGAAGGCATGGAGGACGATGTAGAGAATACATGTGAAAAACAACGTTGCAGTGGGAGCATGTCTGGAGAAGATGATCCGCCAAATGAATGGGGGGTGTTCTTTTAACTTTCTCTGAGACTCAATGGAGGTTAGCTGCCCTTTCACACAAGGGTTAAAGTCTTCAAACTCGACCCCTTTGGATCTTCACAATTAAACTTCAATGCATAAGTGTATAAAGATTGAACGAGGGCCTAGCAAAGAGAATGACCTCAAAGTAGTAATTCACCGCCACTAATTCGACTATTGTTTTTTTTTTCAATCTAATAAGTCTACCAAGAGAAATTCAGATTGAAATCTTATTTCCATCTTCTCATTCCTCTTCTTTGACCTAAAAAACAAATGTAAATTCATGTTTACATTTTGCTGGGAGAGCTCTGTGATCCATAAAAAAGTCATATTTGTTCTCTGATCAGATCTGACGAGTTTGATCTTTCATTTTTTTTTCCATTCTTTACTTGATTCGTGAACATTGTGCCTTTGAATTTGTTTGTTTATTTCATTTAGATTTGTTTAACTATTTCTTTCAACTTCACGCTTTTGATTTTTATCAAGTTATTTTATCATTAAGTGAAAGTAAGGCGGTGAGAAGAATTCATGGTGGTAGAGTTTTTAATTAACGTCTTAGTGTTGCACGATAACCCATCACACACTCGGATAATCAAAGATAAGTAAGCAGGAGGAGGCACATTTACTTTTTACATGGAAAGCCCTTGAAAAGAAGAAATACCACGAGGTCTAGCCCAACTGAAATAATACACTATGATTAGTGAGTACAAAAATTCAATTTTCTCCTTAATTATGGAAGATGAAATGAAATAATTTTATATTCATAATCTGGTTGTAGTTCTTGACAACATTAGGCTAAAAGAGTCATAGTCAATTGTCACAAAGGTTGCAGTCTAATGTCAGTGTTGTAGACGGTATTTGTAGCACCAACTTATCTTAGAAATTGTAGTTGATAACCATGTCAACAGTTGTTCGGGTGGGTCGTAGATGGTGTTTGTATCACCAACTTATCTTATAACTCTTGCATCAATGACTATCTTGCAGTCCTTAGACATTAAACCAACCAACAACAAATTCCTTCTGATATTTGGAACATGTTTAAAATCAATTAGCTCCCTCATAGTATCATCATGTATCCTGTTAAAGATACTCCTTATGTCAATAGTACAACAAGCTTATCACTGCACCACTAAGTTTTTATACATACAAAACCACCCTCAATGAGGACAAATATGGTAAATAACACTTGTATTCAGAATCTAACATGAATCATCTATAAATAAACTATGGGAAACTGCATATAATGATACATCTGATTTCACATCTTCTCATAATAATATAGGCTTTTGCCTTAGATGAACTTCCTTTTCCTTCTACTGTAGCTTCGAACAATCTTTCATTCAATGAATTGTCTCTGAAACAAAAGGCACATTAAATTTTCTCAAAATTACGCCCACAATACTTGCCTCACTTTTGAGAAGTGTGGTCGCTATTACCTTTCTTTATTGAATTCTTATTCTTCTTCTTAGATATTTCACATTGGAGTATAAGTAAATCGTTTAACTCTATGTTTATAGATTCCTTGCCCCATTGATGGAACTCGTGATTCAATAGTGTCATAGTCACTTCGCCATAATTCCATAGCTCTTTCCCTTGAATGAGTGTCATAGTTAAGTTTTTGTACTTATCTACGAGCGAATTTAACAAAAAGGAGTGTCTTGTATTTATCTTGAATCTCCTCATTCAAATTTAAGAGATCTGTTAATAGCTTTGTGAAGTCATTCAAGTACTTATCAATAACAACCCTACGACTCATTTGAAATTCGTAAATTTGACGCTTCATGTAGAGACGATTTTTCACGCTCTTTGTGAGACATTTGTTTTACAACATCCTTCATAATTTTTCAGCATAAGTCCCCATCATCACCCTATATTTGATTTCCCAGGACAAAAAATTTGAATCAAACCACAAACACTCTAGTCCATATTCAATAAATCTCTCTTTGACATCTTTTCAGTACATTCATGGTTATCGAAGACTTCCTTCAGAATCAAATAACATAGTGCATCCATGACCTTGTAGCGCCACGTGTCGAAATTTTTTTTATCAACGAATTTCAACACATCAATTTTGACATGATATGTAACCACAAGATGAATCGACTTTCCATAGTCATAATATAGGTTGAATAACCTGACATCATGTTATCATTTATTACTATTACTATTGGAATTTCTATGAAAAAAAATAAAATAAAAATATTCCTCTAACGTGAATTATTTCTTATAATATTCTTTACTCTTAATTTGAAAACATGAAAAATAGAAAAAAAAAAACAAACAAACAAAAATGGTTCACTTGAAGAAATTTTGTTCTTTCATTTTTTTTTCTGAAAAAAATATTGTAATTTTTGTTTTTTTCCTGAAATTTTTCTATCCATAAGCTTTCACTTTTTTTTCTTTTCGAAAGTTTCTTCTCATAAGCTTTTAAAACTACCATTTCCTCAAAAAAATGAAAAAGGATTTTCCTTTTTTTTCTCCGACCCATGCGAAACTCTGCTCTAGGTGAAACCTTGCCCGCATACACCTTCCGTCGTAGCCACGTTCTTTTGCCGCCGAACTGCACCTCCTTCCACCAAAGTCATCATTAGACTGCCACTAGAACCACTACTGGAACAAGGCCTGCCGGACTTCCTCCTCAAGCTGAGCCTCTACCTGCTCGCGAAATTTCCACATCTAATGGTGTGTTTGGGGCAACTTGTGGTTATCCAACTAAACAACTTATTCTGAAACGCGGGCCGCAGGATTCAACCCTCGACATGCGTTTAGTGTAAAAACCTAACAGTATTTTTAGATAAGCCGCTGAAACGTGTTTTCCAAACAGTGAGACAGTGTTTCCGCACTTAAAAGCTACCCCAAAAGGGTCCTAAGCTGCTGGCTTGCCACTAGTCTGTTGTCGAATTTTCTAATCTGCCAAAGTACATCCGAGCCCCTACTGCAAAAAACTTTGGCAGCATAAGCCAATTTTGCTTCTACGAAGCCGAACCACGCTCCAATTACGAACTCGAATTTCTGATATCAAAATTTAATGCCAAAACATTGCAGAAACAGAGAAATTCACACATTAATCAGAGAAGGAATATTTAATAATTCGACACACGAAAGATTTAGTGATTCGACGTTGAATTGATTCACCTATGTCCACGAGAAGGAAAATTTCACTAGCACTGGATGAGAATAAAGAAAAAGGCTATAGATTACAACTTCAACTCTTTTTACCATAAATCTTTCAGGAATCCTAAGTCTTCTTTATAGAGAAAGATTATTATATATAACTTAATAAAGCCAAAGTATCAAATTACGTCTAATTACAAAAAAAAACAAATACAATGAGAATTACATATTTTTGTAACATCTACTCATGTCGTAAGTCGTTTCATATGTGTAATTATCGTATTTTGTTTTTTAATGTTTCAGCTAAAAGTTTCAATGTCTCTTGAAATCATTTTTTTTAGACGTACTAAATCTTGTTCAAAATTAAAGCGAGAAATGTTTTTCTCAACAGTTGTAAATATTATAGAATGTAACAAAATTTAATGAGCGAAATCAGATATTCAACTCAGTGCTTTTATACTCCCATTAATAATAATAATAATAATAGTAATAATAGTTGGGTGCTATATATTAACTTTTTAATATTGTATTAAGATCCAATACACATACAAATAAATGAAAAAGCTGACAGAGACAAAAAAAATGATTTTTTTTTGTGAAAAAACTGAAAAAGGATAAAAATTACGGGTTATATTCCAATTGAAATGATTATATTATGTTTATGCTAGCTATAAGAATTTACTAGCCAAAAAATAACAATACACAAGTGGAGGTTATAGACGTGATTTATTCTACAGAAGTGGCATAATACATTGAGGAAGTGACAACATCCTAAAGAACTTGGTTTGAAGAAACAATAGTGGTGATCGAGTGTGGCATCATCTAGATGGTAAAGGCAGTAGTGGTCGGGCAATGACAGTTCGATGGCGTTGGTGGTTGGGTGGTAGTGGTCAGATGAAGATGCTGGTGGTAGATGGTTAGCTGTGTTTCGTCAATGGTTATAGCAAGACGAGGCGGTATGACGACAGGCAATAATAGTAGAGCGGTGTGTTAATGTGGAGCTCGGTTGGATTTCTCACTCCTGCCTCCCGATCGTGAGTATCGCAAATACCACTCCCGCTCTCGTTCCTCCTCTTGTTTCGCCAATCAGGGCCATTGCTCCTCGCCACGCTCAACTGTTCCCGCGCCAGGTTTCGCGATAAAATGCATTGTAGCAGCTCTCCTTTGGTTTTGAAGTCACATTTTTTGTGTTCTTCTTTGGACTTCTTCGGGAGAGAGGAAGAAAAGTGAAAACAGTAGTTCCTTGCGGCAGAATGAAGAAGAGAGAAGAAGAAGAAGATTGTTCTCCCTTGACTTCTTCTTAGTGACTTGTGGCAGAAGAAAAATTGGGTCTATTTCTCTTGTATATTTGTATTCTTCGGTTTATCTCGGTGTTGAGTATCTCCGGTGTATCTCAGTGTAGAGAGAGAAGAGCATAGGAGATAAAAGAAGAGAGAGCAACAGAGTAAGAGATTCCTCTTGTAAGTCGAGACGATCGATTGATGTATATTCCTCAAGTAGTTAAATCCTCTACGACTATGTGGACGTAGGCAATTACCGAACTACGTAAATCTGTGTGTTTTGCTGTGTTACTGTGTTATGGTGTGAATTTTCTTGTTCTATTTCTTCGCTTCGTCAAAGATTGTTTTCCTATTTTATTTATATATATATACTACAACAACTGGTATATATTACAACAGCTTCGAGCTTTGTTAGGATTTGAAAAAAACGATGACTACAGATGAAGTAAAGGTTTCAGAGATCGATAATTTTGATGACACAGATTTTGGTTATTGGAGAATGCAGATAGATGACTACCTCTATAGGAATAAACTCCATCTTCCGTTAATGGGAAAAAAACCTGAAAGGATGGATGAGACTGAATGAAATTTGTTGGAACGATAAGTTTTGGGGGTTATTCGATTGACCTTATCAAGGTTCATTGCACACAACGTCGTAAAGGAGAGGACAACTGCAGATCTTATGACAACCTTATCAGGTATGTATGAAAAGTCATCGACGAATAACAAGGTGTACTTGATGAATAAGGTATTCAACTTGAAGATGGTGGAAGATGTTTATGTTATTCAACAACTGAATGATTTAAATACTATCACAAATCAATTGTCATCCGTTGAAATTGATTTTGATGATGAGATAAATGCACTGATATTATTGACATTGTTGTCAAATAGTTGGGAATCCATGAGAATGACAATTAGTAGTTTTTGCAGGTAAAACTAAACTGAAATGTGATGATATTCGTGATTTGATTTTGACTGAGGAGGTGCGAAGGGAAGATTATGGTGAGATCTCAGGTACGAGTTCAACACTCCATGTTGATTTCAGAGGGAGATGACAAGACATGAACTCAAATAGAGGAGATCAAAATTAAAGTCTGATCAGTAGGCAACATGTTAGAATTGTGGCAAGACTTACCACAAAAGAGGAACTGCATGAACCCCAAGAATATGGAGAATGACAACACAAATGTGGTATATGAAGAAGAATGACAACACAAATGTGGTATATGAAGAAGTACAAGATGTATATTGCTGACAGTTCATAGTTATGTTGATGATGGAAGTGAAGAGGAAAGTGGGTCCGGGCACCCATTCCTATTGTTTCACAAACAGATTGTGGAGAACCACATAGCTATGAAAAAATCTTATAAGATGAAAGTTCGAGCAAGTGGGAGCTGATAGAACTTCCACCAGAGAAGAAGACATTACACAAAAAGTGAGTGTACTAGATGAAGACTAAGCTTGATGACAGTAAGAGGTACAAGACTAGACTTACTGAAAAAGGCTTTCAGCAGAGGTATTATATTGTCCATGCAGTGGGAGTTGTAAGCAGAGACAAGAGTAATATAGAAAATAGCGTGGAGGTGCAAAGCTATGTTGACTCTGGTGATATGTTGACTGAGGGTGTTACTCTTGAGAAACTGAAGTTGTGCACAACTTCAGTTAGTTTTCTGGTGTGAAGACAAGGGTTTTGAGTTGCAGAGGTGGATAATTCATGTTTGAAGAAAAGGACAATGCCGCCATTGGAGGATATCAGTTCGAGGAAGAAAACATTGTAGCGGGTGTACCGGTCTCTAAGAGAGATTTGTTAGTGTGGAGTCTGGTTCGATTTCTCGCTCCCGCCTCTCGATCGCGAATATCACAAATCCTGCTCTCGCTTCTCTCGTTTCGTGAATCGACACCAACGCTCCTCTGCTGCGAATAACACAAAAAATGTGAGGAAGAAGAGAAGTGCACTCTCTTCCTCTGTCACGTTTTTTGTGTTGTTCTTCGAACTTTCTCAGGATACAAGAAGAGAAGTGCAAGCAGTTGTTTCTTGCGGCAGAAGAAAGAAGAAGATTGTTCTCTCTTGACTCCTTGGTGGCTTGTAGCAGAAGAAAATTTGAGTTTATTTATCTTGTAAGTTTATTTTCTTCAGTGTATATCAGTGTAAAACTTCTTCAATATATCTCGATGTAGAGAGAGAATAACAAAGAGAGAAGAAGATAGAACAACAAAGTGAGAGATTCCTCTTGTAGGTCAAACCATAAATATAAGATTAAAGCAAAATCCATGCCCTAAGCAGACCAGAAGAACAAAGATCAAACTATGCTTGATGCCAAAAGAACAAAGATAGAAGAAGATAGAACAACAAAATGAGAGATTTCTCTTGTAAGTCAAACCATAAATCCAGACCCTAAGCTAACCAGAAGAACAAATATCTTTGTTTTCCTCTTGTAAGTCACATGATTTTTACTATTAAAATCATAATTTTAGGCACATCCCATAAATATAAGAAAAATATACATACATAGCGCGCAATTCACATGTTTGGTATGTTAATAAAATGTAAATAAATAAAGCACTAAATATAAATAAATAATTTGAATCTGGTCAGCTTAGGGCCTGGATTAAATGTCTCGCCATTAAAAAAGATAAATGTATTTACAAAATCGCCCTTCGCATATCTCGAAAACCTTTCAGCTTTACCTTCCTTCCGCAAGCCTCGCTCTCCAAAATCCTCTGGTCGCCTCCAATTCCACTCCCTCCTATATCGCGCAACATATACGTCGCTGACAGGCGAGGGAACTCGCTTTGGAGATCGTCGATTCTTCTGCTACAATGGCGTCGGTGTCATCACCTTCAGCTTCTGAGACGGCGGCGGCGGAAGGGCCGGTGCTGAGTCTGATGAACAAGCGGCTGCGAGCGTTGCGCAAAAAGTATAACCGGATTCTTCAGATGGAGGCGAGTCTTGCGCAGGGAAAAAGCTTGAACAAGGAGCAGGAAGAAGTTCTGAGGTCAAAACCCGGGGTTGTAGCCCTTATTGAAGAGTACGACAAGCTCCGGTTGCCGCTCGCTGCCGCCGTTCAGGAAGAGCTTGCCCTATCCGCCTCCTGTTCATCGTCGGGTAACCCTAAATTGGTACCGGTGGCAACGGAGGATGCGTCTTTATCGACTGATTCCGCCGTCGATGGCTTGGTTGCACTGCTCTACTTTGGATGTCTCTTCGACGTGAAGCCCCAGAGCGAGTTCACATCGATGATGCTGACGAGGACCCATGAGCGCGGGTGTTGCCTGACGTACGATTATGTCACGGACGAGGCCACCGAGCTGCTTGGAGATAAAGATCTCGATATGATCTCCACTCTCGGAGGGCTGGTTACATCAAGGCCGCTCTATTCCGGGATATCTCACCGGAGCGCTCTCGAGGGCTGTATTCAGCACGCTAAACTCTGGCTACTGGGAGCCCAGAAGCCCATAGTTTCGGGATCCTCTATTACCTGTAAATTCCTCCCCTTACTTTCACCCTCTTACTTGTAGGTCCCTCCTTTTACTTTCTTTATTCCTTGCGTTATAGCCACTTAACTATCCCTATTGTCTAGATGCTGGTCTGAGAGAAAAGTTGAATAAGATTATGGCCTCAGACTACTACACGACGACACCTGAAATGAAAGCCCCAGTGGATGTTGCTGCTGCGGTGGGCAAGTACAATGCTGCTTGCCAAATGCTAGTTTCTGAACCTAGTGAGCAGCCAGCGCCAGACGGTCAGAGTAACGCAGTGCAGGTCGATTATCATCAACAGGTAAATTTGTATTTTCAGCTATTATTTGTGTAAGTTTAGTTTTCTTTTTGTTTGTTGCTTTTCTTGTCTCTTTATTCTCTTTTACTGTATACTGACCTGAGAATTTTACTGCAAATTGATTAATAATTAACTCTGGAACTATTAGCTGCTTTCCTTTCCGGTTTGCTGGCTTTGGCATTATTTACAAATGTTTGATGGATTATGTAAAAAAAAAAGCATCTTTCCTATAATTCAGAAATCTATGTTTGTTATTTAAGTTTGCATTTGTGCTCAAATTTTGGACTTGTAAAGCTGGGGCTTCTAATACACAATTTCAGTTTTGCCAAGAAAGAAGTTCTGAAATCCAAACATAGTTGGGATACAATTTGCAATGGCATATAAGTATATGAAAATTAGAGGTTCATATGAAAATAATATTTAAATGATGGTAGGGTAATATGCATTCTTTATATTTTTTATATTCTTGTGTAATTTACCATAATCTCATTGTAAATGGAGTAAGTCAAAGGGGATGAAGCAAATCTTGTTTTTGAGTGAATTTAGATAACTTGAAATGCCACCAATTGTAATGTTTGTGCATTTAAAGAGCCACTATTTAAATATCAAAACATGTTCCTTATGAGGTTATCTTTGTGGCATATGATGATTTTCTTGAAGCATGAAAATTGAAGCTAAAGCTTATGGCAGATAAGTGTTTTCATTTGAATCACAAAAAGCAAGTTTAAACTTTGCTGGGATGAAGCATAATCACATTCTAATTTCATATTGATTTTTTATATGCATTTAATTCATTCGACCTATGAAATTTCTCCTTTGGCATCATTAGCAACACAATTTTGGTCCCACCTAGCTCACATTGTTCACGTCCCTCCATTTCAATAAATCAAATAGCAGTATGGGCCTTATAAGAAAATGGCTTCAGAGGGTATTGAAACATAGATCTAGAAATTCATAGCAATATTGAAGAATCGATTTGATTTAATATTATAATGATTCATCATGGATATCACTTGTGCCAAGTCAATCAATGAAAAAATATAAAGAGCAAACAAGTATTTTTCACAACAACAACAACAAACATTTATCCCACTAAATGGGGTCGGCTACATGAATCCTTTTTCTCCATTTCATCCTATTGAGTGTCATATTTTTATTTAATTCTAATAAATTATGATCACTTTTTGTATAATATGCCAAACTCTTTCTAGGTCTACCTCTGCTTTTCCTAACTTAAGTCGAATCTATAACATCCACTTTCCTAATCGGATCATCAGATTATTAACGTTTAATGTGACCAAATCATCTAAGATGACACTCTCTAATTTTATCCGCCACGGGAGCTACATCAACCCTATCACAGATATATTCATTTTGCTATTTGTCTCTATGTTTAAAGCCATTCATCCACCTAATCATTCTCATCTCGACAACACTTAGTTTTATGCTTCTCTTTTAAAGGCCAACATTTAGTATCATAGAGCATTGCAGGTCTACCACCATCTTATAAAATTTTCCTTTCAATCTAAGTAGTACCTTGCTATCACACAATAGGCCCGAAGCATTCTTCCACTTCAACCAACTAACTTGAATTCTATTGTTAACATCCTCATCTATATCACAATTACTTTGTACAATAGACCCGAGATATCTAAAGCGTTCACACCTTTTAATAATTTGATCACCCATAGTTACAACTCTGTCACTAGAGCTACTACTATCAAAATTATATTCCATGTATTCAGTTTTAGTTCTACTCAAACGAAGGCCTTTAGACTCCAATGTAGACCTCTATATTTCAAGTTTTTTATGAGCTTTCTCTCTAGTCTTATCCACGAGAAGGATATCATCGGCGAAAAACATACACTAAGGTACATCTTTCTGTAAATGTCCAGTAAGGGCATCCATAACTAAAACAAAATGATACGGGCTTGAAGCTGATCCCTGATGTAATTTAACTGAAATAGGAAAATATTTGGTTAATCCTTCTGTTTGAACACAAGTAACGACTCTAGTAAGTTATATCAACTCCTTTCTTCTCAAGAACTCTGCAAATGATATCTCTTAGAATCTTATCATATGCTTTTTGCAAATCAATAAAAATCATATGTAGATCCTCTTTTTTATCTTTGAACTTCTCCATGAAACCTCTCAATAAATGCATAGCTTCCATAGTAGACCTGCCTGACATAAATCCAAATTGATTATGAGAAATATTTGTAATATGTCAACCTATGTTCAATTACCCTCTCCCATAATTTTAAAGTATGACACATCAACTTAATCCCTCTGTAATTTTCACACTCTTGTGTATATCCTTTACTCTTAAAAATGATGACCAAAATACTATTTCTCCACTCCTCAGGTGTTTTTTTAGTTTTAAAATAATATTAAAGAGTTTAGTAAGCCAAGAAACTCTCAAATCTTCTATATATTTTCATACTTTAATTGAGATATCATTAGGTCCTACAGACTTTCTTCTCTTGGTTTTCTTTAAAGCCCCTTCAACTTCTTGTTTACTAATGCGATCGTAAAAATGAAGTATTTTATTATTATTAACGATATTAAGATCATTAATGACTTCATTAAAAAAGTTTATCAAAATAACTCACCCACATATGTTGAATATATTTTTTTAAGAAAAACACTTTTTATTTTTCATCTTTAATACATTTTACTTGAGTTAAATCTTTCTTTTCTTTTTGTTTGACTAGTTTATATATATATTTTCCACCATTTTAATATCTAATCTATTATTATAAAGATTACTAAAACCAAAATTTTTGGCGTTGCAGATTGCTCTCTTAGACTCCCTATGGGCCATTAATATATTTTCCAACTCTCTAATCTTTTAGATTTAAACCAATTTTTATAACATTACTTGCATTTTTTTTGCATTAATTTTTCTTTTGATTCTTCGAGTATATCTTTTGCCGCTTGTTTAATAATGTTTGTTACTTTATTCTACATATAATTTGCTTCTTCACAAACTTCCCAAATCTTGAAATCTTGAAGTTTAGTCATAAAAATAATTTTATTTGTATTTTAGGTGCTTTCATCAATTCTACGACAATGATTTCTAGCATTCTTTATTTTACAAATCTTCATTTTGAAATTTAAAACTAATTAGCAATGTTGAGTACTTAAATCCTCACTTGGAATAACCTTTCAATCCTTACATTCTTGACGATCACTTATTCTCATAAGAAAATAATCAATTTGTGTTTTATTATATCTATTCTTATAAGTAATAATATGCTCATATCTTTTTTTGAATAAAATATTAGCAATACCAAAATCATATGCTAAAGCAAAATCTAATATGACTCTAACTTCTTCATTAATCACTCCAAAATCGTAGCCACTATGAATATTTCTAAAATCTTATACCACTCTCCCAACATGTCAATTTAAATATTCTCTAGTAAAAATTTTTCCTGCAAGAGATATTATTTGTATTAAGTCTTCTAGACCATTCTAGAATTTATCTTTAGAACCTATATTTAAACCTACTTGAGCATAAGTACTTATAATATTAAAGATCTTAGTATCAACAATAATCTTAAGGGCTATAATTTTATCTTCATTTCTATTAATTTTTACAACATTATTTTTCAAACTCTTATCTATAATTATACTTACACAATTTCTAATGCGACTCTTACATGAATATCAAAGTTTAAAACCTAACTTATCAATCTCTTTTGTCTTTTTTTCAACCATTTAGTTTCTTGAATACATAAGATATTTATCTTTTTATGAATCATAATATCAAATAATTCCATTAATTTACCTGTGAGAGTACATATATTCCAAGATCCTATTCTAATATTAGTTTTATAGACTAATTTCTTCACCCACATTCGTCCACAATGTGGAAGCCCTTGCTTATTTGACATTGCACCCGGGTACCGGTTCTGCAGTTATTGCACATTTTTCACTGTATTCAGACCATACAATGCGTCGCTTTCAGGAGATGCCTTAGCATTTACCTAAAGATCAAAAGTATTCATGTCATGATTTTTCGACAAATTTTATGCTGACTGTTGACTACCTAACGCAACCCTCCATTTTTCACATATAGAGATTGGGACCAGCAATGGCTAAATCAATAATCTTTATATTATTTTTTAAATCTTAAAACAATATATAATCTATTAGTCAAGTATTATGAGAATTGATTTTTCTATATTATGAAAAAATATATTTTCTCAAAGGTATTTTGAAGTTATTAAAAATATTTATGATTGGCCATTGGTTTGTATTTGAACTTTAAAGCAGGGTGATCAAGTAGTTATCGAAGTTATCAATTATAGTAGGTGTCTAGGATAGTATTAAGTTTGTATGTTTTATATTTGTTATGGAGATGCTTACAAAGGATGGAATACCATGAAATATCATGCAAATAATAGAGATTTTTATTATAGGAGCTAATGATGTCTGAAACAAGTAAAAAATTAGAATAATGAAAAAAAATAAATTGAAGATAATTGGTTTATGATTAGTAGAGAAAAGCTAAAGTAAATGGAATATAATTTTAGCCGTGTGTAATGTTTCTAGCTATTATCCAATATTATTAGAACATAAGATGATATCTAAATTTGATAGAACTTGAACCTATTAAACATAAGGAGACAAAAATGGGGATCTAGCCTCTAGAGTTATGACTAAATCGTTATGGAGTGTCTTAGGTCTAATGTGCAAGATATTGTCATGTTGACTTACAAAATAATTTTTATAAAACCTTAATTAAGGAGTCTTTATTGTATGGTTCCAAATGTTTATTTTGAGGGTTCATTTTTTTATGACACCCGAGTTCATATTTCTCATTAGTTATTTCTTTTATCACTAGAAAGAATTCAATATTATTGGGTGAATGTGCGACACATTCCTTTTCATTAATAGAGAGATATATTATAGTATATAGAAGTTATTTTCTCGTCTTGCTCCTCTGCATTCAATTTTATGGTTTTCGGTCTTTATATATGTTGTTAGAGTATGATGAAACTACCATAAGCAAAGTTGGTGTATCAATTTATCCCATAGTTTTGTTAACTAGGGGCTGATAAAAGATTGTTGAAAGCTTTTAGTTGCATTAATTTAAAGTTGAGAAGTTTTTTTCCAGGATTGATTACTGGTGATATATTTTGAATGCTAAGGATGTAGTATTCTATCTTATGAGTAAGTAGCACATCTCATATCATTGTTATATATATCTTGCATGAGTGCTTGACATTTTGAGCTTGAATACGTCATGACATAATAATTAGTCATGTTCTCTCTATGGTTGAATGGATAGTGTCTCCTGATTTTTATATTGATAATGCAAAGGAAAATGGGAAATGAGTGGTGGTCATTGGTTTATCCATTACATTTTGAGCTTGATTTGGTTTTATTCACAATTTCAGTCTTTTTTTTGTGATAAGACCAATTGCTAATGATTACACATTGTTTGTTCCACATAGGTTTCGATAGGTATGATTTAATTTTATTTAAATGTTTTGTTCATATAATTTTGATCTAAACTGGAATTCTATTTACCATTCTATTATGTTTTGGGATTGCCATAGGTCTTATCAAATTGCTTCATGTAAATTTTTTTTAATTTAACTTTGATATTTTTGTACAAAACAGTTATTTGCATAAAATTGTCAGATATGATACCCATGAACCTACATGGGAATTCGCTTTGAAATCATACTAATAATCATGGTTAGCGTAGGTTGCTTGCTCTTTTGAAACTTGTGGAGTTGTCGTTAACTATGGTCAACATCTTGAGTGTTTTGTGGGCCCGAAAGATGAGTTATTTCAGGATTGTTTGACAACCAAGTAAAATAAATGTACTATATTTCTTTTGCATGCTTTTATTTTTGAGGTTTTTATATACCAAAGTCCCCAAACTCTCCTATTTACATGCCAATGTCCATAAATATTTTATTTACGCACGGAGGTCTCTCTCACGCCTCCTTGCGTTCTTTCCGTTCTTCACCGTAGAGGATGTTGAGTGGAGACTGGAGAGAGATATGGTGAAGCAATTGAGACTGTGAGAGGAACTGAAGCTAAGCACCGAGAGCCACAGACTGGCGCCAGAAGAAGACCCATCAAGCCTTTGAGATCCGCTCATGGTGGTCGCTACCTAGGGCAAGGAAAGTGTTCCATCTTCTATCCACTCCTCACTCCTCACTGGCACACTCATCTTCTTCTGTTTTTGTCGGCAGAGGCGCCGCCACTACGGTTCGCAGCTCGCATGCTCGGCTCTCTTCTACGAGATCCCGCACCGAATGCAGCATGTCGCCGCTGCGGCGGAGGGCCCCTTTTGTCTTTTCGTGGGTCTATCGAGACCACGAGCAAGGAGAAGCCCCTCCCGTCTCTTCGTGGCAAGACTGCGAGCATGGAGATGCTCTCCTCCCTTGCAAACGGTTGTAGCAGAGCTTTTACTCGCAAAGACGATGAAGAAAGGGAAAGAATGCACAGTGCGTGACAGAGACCTCTGCGCGCAAATAAAATATTTTAGGAGCTTTGTATGTAAATATGAGAGTTTTAGGACCTTGGTATGTAAAAACCCTTTTATATTTTTTTTTGTGTTTTGTTTGAAGCAAAATAAATGCATAGTAAAATTTTGTGATTTTAGAAATTTCTCGAACATGCTTCATACATTTTAAATTCGTTAAGTAGGTTTCAAGTTCTTTTGAAACTTGTGAAATTGTCATTGACTATAGTTGAAAAGCTTGATTGTTTTGTTGGCCCTAAGAATGATTTATTTAAGGATTATTTGACAACCAAGTAAAATAGGTGTACAATATTTATTTTGCATGCATTTATTTATTTATTTATTTTTGTGTTTGTTTTAAAGCAAAAGAAATGCATAGTGAAATTTTTGTGATGTTAGTAATTTCTCAAACAAGATATTTTTCATGCATTTTAAATTCATTGAATCCCATGCATCCTCCCTGCAACCCCACCGCCCTTTCAGCCTTTTTGCGTCGTATTTAGTTTCCATCACAACTAATGCCATGTCCACTTTGATATATCCTTCAACATCATCGATAAAAAAATAGATTGCTAAGCTAACTCATTTAAAAATATGCCTTATCATCATCATGAATCTGGTTGTCTTGGGTTATGCATTGACCACATCAGAGTGTCCTGACCACGCTAAGTTGTCTTGACAATGTATGACTCTAATATTGAAGAGAAAAAACACTCATTCATGCTTTTCATTATGAAAGAAATGTGTTAGGGCATGACAAAAGCTTGTTTTTTCTGAACAGGCGCTAAAAAGTTTTTTGGAGATTCCATGTTTTATAAGTTGAAATTAAACTAATATCAGGCGTCAATAAAAACATTGCAATTTTATTTTGTTTTGAAATAGTACATATTTCGATAAATTTTCTTCTTGCTGTTATGATTGACCCAAAGGATAAACCATTTGAGGAAAATAATTTCAATATGAAATCATCTAAAATTGTTTTAATGGCTGTGTTAGGGCATGTTGGGGTGTAAATTATACCCATTTATTTGGGATCTTAAAAGTTTTCCATAGGGATTTGGAGTTTTGATATGTTCTATTGGTTACTTGAGGGGATTATGCTTTTAATACCCCTATGGAAATGAAGAATATTTTTTAATGCAAGTCTCATTGGAGTTGTATTTTATTTGTTAACATTGATCCTATATTAAAGAAAATATAATTGTTAGGAGAATGTATCTAAATTTTTGCTAATTCTAGACTTCTAGTTTTAAAACAAGAATAAAAGAGAAATTAATTGAAAATAATTATTATTAAATGAAAATGCCTGCGTCATTTTTTTTAGGAAAAATAAAATATATAGTTAAATTAATGTGATTTTATATTTTCATTTTTTTTGTTAGTTATCGTGTTTAAGCTGTTCTTGTTATTATATATTAGGCTTACCTTTGGAAATCTTGGGCCTAAGCCAAGCCTGCCAAAATTTTATGAGCTGGACTCCATTCAATGCTATCTTGTTTGATAGAGGTTTTTTCATGCAAAATCTTCTACTTCACCTTTCTTTTAGGGAATTCCTTTGTTCCATCTTGTCTTTGCTCCTATCCTTCTGTAAATTATTTTCCATGCAGCTAAGTAAACTTATTAAGATCCAACTTGAACCAAGCATTGTCTTGTTCAAGTTTGTTTCGTGGGCAAAAGTTGAACTTGACCTCATTTTTTAATTTTTTAAGAAGTATATTTACTTGCCTTTTTGTTTGAGTTTGAGCTGCAATCCAACTTTTCGGCTTCATTTGGTGGGTTTTATTTATTTGTTTTTCTTTCCTATTTTATAAAATCTTCCCGGCGGACCACAAGTTTTGTTCTTATTTTTAAAATGCAACTATTTTTGGAAGAATATTCTGAGAAAATATGGAAAAAATATATCTAGATTTCTCGTACAAATGTCCTCTAGCTTTTGGTGTTTGCTTTTCACGCCATAGAGTAGGCAAAAAGCTGAAACCATACAATGCCTTAGGGTCTGTTTGGCGCAGCTGCAGCTTCTCTGCTTTTTAGCTGCAGCTGCGCTGCTCCAGAAGCTGCTGCGCGGAAGCTGACTGCCTGTTTGGTGCAGCGCTGTGAAAACAGCTGTGGGGCAGCTGTTTCTGGAGAAATGACCATACTGGCCCTGTATGGTAAAACTGCTTAAAAATTGTTATGTATTTATATGAAAATGTTTAATATATGTAAATATACGAAATTAATAATTGTTGTGAAATAAGTTTAAGTATTGGTTACATATATGTAAATAATTGATTAATATATGCAAAAAATTTAAATGTTTAATTGCGAAACTTAACAAGCTCTTTGATGTCAAAGCAAATTTTCTACCCTCAGAGAGAGATCAATTCCTCCATTTCTTAAGGAACAAAATCATGCTCCATGTTCAAGAACTTTAAATAGTTTGAGATAAAACATTTGTCTCAAATAAATTAACAAAGACGAAGTACCTCAAAGAAACCCTCCAACCAATCCAAAGAAACCCTTCCTCCCCAAAGAAATCAGGAACAATTCATTGCGCTTTGCTACAATACCCAAAATCCAAGCTACATAGCAAGAAAACCTTCCTATTTGTAATTCACTACAAGAAAGACAAACATCATAACCGCAGAGAAACACCAAAAGAGCAACCTCAAAAACAAACGCAGTACTACCAAACGAAACCACTAGCAAATCATACCAAAGAAACAGATCTAACTGGGAAGGTCCAAAATTTCTTACCCTTTCTGTGACGAGATGACGAAAACAGGAGAAGACAAGGACAAGGAGAAGATGAGGAAGACGAGCAGAAACCGTCACCGACCAGAAGAGGAGGGGAAGGGAGAAGATTGCGGGAAATCCAACTGCGCGTTAGGGTTGGGTCAAAGGGGCACGGGGGTAAAAACCGTGGCGACGAAGCTGGGCCGCGGCTATAACCTGGCTTTCTGCTTTCGAACGACACCGCAGGAAGCTGCGGGGGTGCCGCCAAACCAAACGAAAAAAAAAACATGGCGCTGTGCCGCTCCGCCTTCAAGCGGCCTGCCCAAACAGAGCCTTAATCTTATGCAACTAAATATATGTTAGATGCTAGTGTTTAAATTATAATCACATTATATTACATTATATTAAACGAACCTCATTCATAATTGCTAAAAAAAATTACTTGATCTTTTTAATATGTGAGATGCTAATGCCATCACGGTCCTATGGGCCCTCATTTGTCATCACGGGTCCTATGGGCCCTCATTTTCTATCTTATATTTCTTTACTTATAGTTAGAGTTTAATATATGTTTTCATACAAGTATTAGTTTTAGACTGATTTAGGAGACTTTTGCTTTGTTTAGCATATTTTGGAGTTATATTCTCTAATTTTTGCCTTAAGAAGTGTTGTATCATCCTCCGTTTGCAAGTGACATGTATATAGCTTGTTAAGGAGCAGGTTGTGAACCTCCTCGCCATCCGTACCTTGCCGTTTTGTGGTTCTTTCTGTTATTTCAGTCCAAATAGCTGCCAAATGACTCTTATCCCCTTCCAAAGTCTGTCGCCCTCACATATTATCATTCTCCTGCTATTCCACAACCACCTCCTCGCTAGGTCCGTTTCCTGAACACCTTGAAACCTTAGAACAATGGCTCTTTTAAGCATCATTCCAAAGATATCTTATCATCATTATTCTTGTGATGTTCTCCATCTCATTGAGATGATTATGATGATGGTGGTGGTTGTGGGGGCCATTTATCATCATGGTTATGCTGCTGCTGATGGCCATTTCCTTTTTCTACCCTGCCATTTGCGGTTGATATTTTGAATCCAGACTATTCATTCCTGTTTATAGCTGCACTTGTTTTATGTTTAAGAACTTTTTGAATTGAATGCTCATGGACCATGCTTATTTTGACAGTCCTTTTTTCCACGTCTTTTTCAGACTAATTTTAGTTTTATCCATCTTCGCACATCTGTTTTTTAGATTTCCAAATAATCTCAATCTATTTTATCCTTTGAGTATGATCACCTTATGTTTGATTTAATATAGCGGTCTTGCTCTTCCCATCCAAGTTTTTCTTCAGGCCCATTTTATGTTTTCAGATTTTGTTATTTGTACTGTTTAGTAAATTTTTTCCTTCGGCGGACATGCCATTCATTTTATAAAGCTTTTGCCTTATCTATACCTAACCTTGTATTGTATATAATTTAAGTTACTCTAATGAACCTCCAGCCTTCGTAGTTTTCTTTTCATGGATTTAGCACTAAGGCCTCTCCATGTCTTTATTATGGCTGATATTTGGAAAATTTATTACCCATGAATCTGATCTGGAAGCTCATAGTAAACTGACTTAAGAATAGAGTTGTGATATTGGGAATGTCCAAGCCCCTCCTTAGCCTACCATCGCTTTAAAATATTAAGCAAAATGCTAGTAAAATTGACAGTATTTCTGATACATACATTACAGGCAACTTGTATCCAGTGAAATTTTTATCGGTGCTTCAAAATCCAAAATACAACTAATAACTTAGAAATATACGTAACTCACCCTTGTCCTCCTTAGGGGCTGTTTGGCTATTTCTGGGATTTAAGTTATTATGGGTTTGGTAAATCTTGAAGTGTACTTGGCTCACCCATGTCCTCCGTAGGGGCTGTGGCTACGTCTGGGATTTAGATCATTAGGATTTACTAAATCATGTAAATTGGGATTTAGCAAATCTTGAAATGATTAAATCATAGAATTTGTTTGACAGTGAATTTAGTAAGTCTAGTCAAATCTTGTAAAACTACCTGGTAACTTTTGTCTGGTAAGTTCATTAGAATGCACTAACATAATTAAACTCGATTATTTCATTACTATGATAGAAATTAATTCATTTTAATTTCATTAAAGTATAAAAAATTTAATATTTAATCACAAATTATCTATTTAATTAGTGTGAATCACTTGCTTATAAATTTGATTAATTAATTTATTAAATAGTTTTTTACATAATTGCTCATTAGGTTTAATTATTAACAATACTGATGTTATTTAATTTAAGGATATACATCTGTAGTTAAAATATAAATTTATAATTACATATTAATGATATAATTATTGAGTTTGATTAAATTCAATTTTATTTTTATTTCTAATTATGCAAATTAATAATTAATTAGTTATTTTTTGTTTAATAATCACTGATTTTTTTTAAATCAATTAAATTTTAATATTCAATTTAAAACTTGGGGAAATAAGGAGTTGAAGGTAGCATGCCTTAGAATCAAATAGCAACATACCACGAGGAACTTTAGGTTGGCTAAGAGCAATCTTAAACAAATCATTCGGCTCTTTCCCCCTCTCCTATTTCGCCCAAAATCATTGCCTATTTTATCCTACGCCTTTTATCATCGAAACCCTTGCGGTATAATCACGACTAAAGTTAGTTGGGAATATAACAACAAGATTGCAACAAACAAGAACCACCAAAACTCCAATATTTTTCTCTCTTTCGCTCCGCTCCTACCTGAAACCATTGAGGATGGCAACATTCGTCTTTCTCTTCCTTCCTCTTTGCATGTTCTCTGATTTATTAAATTTGTCGAATAGCTGTATTTGCTAATTTTAGAAGTCATGCTGAAAAGGAGCGAAATCCGGATTTAGTAAATCCAGAGATTTAAGGTGTCCAAAAATGATCAGCTAGAATGATTTAAGTTAAATCCTGCTTAAATTCTTCCTTAAATCCAATACAAGGCTGCCTCTTCTTGTTTTCAGCCTTCCAATGACTACAACCAGTTCAACTTGCCTATACTATATATGAATCATTATATTTGAACTATAAAAAAATTATCTAAACTTGGCTTTTCTTTATAATAGAAATATTATTGTTATAAACATTACTTGTTAGATAAGAGTTAAAAATATGGATTGAATCACTAAATTTAATTTAAACTAAATAACATAAACATTTAAGCATATTATACCATGGCATATTCTTCTGGATAATTTAATATATCTGTGTCAGGAGAATTGTATGATTGTATCAAGTATATACATCATTATCGACAATCTTTTCTTACTTATCACATCATCGAAGTGGAGGACTTAATCCTTTCTATGTGGGTACAATTGTCTTTAACAAGCACCATAAAGAATTTACTCATATTTCAACATGCACCTATAAATATTCATAGATATCATACTTTTTACATTGACCTTTACATTTAATGCCTTTTTGTAGGAAAAAAAAATGAATGAACTGAGATGAATTTTATATGAACATTTGAGGAATGACATGAAATCTACTCATCATTATTAACAAAATGATGATTATTCACATTATGAGATTTAGAGTATATTTGGGGCAGCTGCGGTTTATAAAAAGTAACTGTGAAGTTGTTGAATAATAATCAGATGCTAAAAAAGCTGCGGTGACTATTACGATATATTTTTTTTAAAGTGAGACCGCAGCTAGAAAACTGCCACCACAAGTGGTGAGAAAATGTAGATTTCAACAACAACTTTTTGAAAAAATGTCAAAATGCAGCTTACCTAAACAGATAAAACTGCATTGCGGTGTCGCACTGCTACCCCAAACGGACACTTATGTCATTGTAAAGCTATTCCTAATAATAATCTTATGGAAATAACTTTATCTCATGCATATAAAANCTTATTCTTCTGTTTCAGTCTTTGAGGAAACGGAGGTAATGGTTTTTCTACAGAGCTCTGTGTTTGNTATCAGCTAACTGAAGAGTTACAATTGTAGGGGAAATTTCTCCCAAATCTAAACATTCAAAAATTGATAAAGGTATAAGATTGATACTCGCTCCTAAATCACAAAAAGCTTTTCCGTAAAATTTTTCTCCAATTGCACATGGTATAGTAAAACTATCAGGGTCTTTTAATTTTTCAAGAAGCTTTTTCAGAATAATAACACTACACTCTTCACTAAGTGCAACAGTCTCATGTTCTGTAAACTTCCTTTTCATGTTTAATACATTCTTTATAAATTTAGCATAACGTGGCATTTGTTCCAAAGCTTGAACAAAAGGAATATTTATTGTTAACTTCTTAAGGATTTCCAAAAATTTTGTAAATTATTTATCCTTATTCTTCTGTTTCAGTCTTTGAGGAAACGGAGGTAATGGTTTTTCTACAGAGCTCTGTGTTTGTTCATTTTCCTGTTGATCATTTTCTATTGCTTTCTTTTCTTCATCAACTATAGTTTCTCTTTGGATCCCTATTTCAACTACTTTTCCACTTTGTAATTGAATAGTTTTAATTTTCTCTTTATTTTGATCTTTTGGATTAACTTCCACAATACTTGGAAGAATTCCAGAAGGTCTATTACTAAGTGCAATAGCAATATGTGCTAATTGATTTTCAATATTTCTAATAGCATCCCCTTGATTCTGCATTTAATTTCCCATATTTAACATTACTTCTTCTATCATCAACTTCTTTTCCTAAACTTGTGGTTTAGGGTTGGAGTTAAATCCCAGAGGATAATATGGTAAAAAATTAGGGTTTCCTTGATTGTTCAGATATCCAGATGGATTCACCGAATTATTTTAATTATTCCAACTAAAATTAGGGTGATTTTTCCAACCAAGGTTAAAATAGTTAGAATAGAGATTGTTATTTTGATTATTTATAGCATTTAAAGTTTCATAAGATGATTAAGGATCAATAATCTATCCTAGTGAATTCTCCTCTAATACTGGGGGTACTTGAGAATAATTCATTCCCATTTGATCAATCTTTTTAGAAATA